>JAOEGS010007115.1:0-94718 GCA_025447755.1 Corythornis vintsioides
AATGGGTTTCTTTACAACTTTTTTCTATTTCTCTGTTTTGGAAGAGTTTTTTTTTTTTTTGCTTTTTTTTTTTTTTTTTTTTTTTTTTCTTTCAGATTAACCAGTCAGTGCTTTAGAAATAAGAGATTTTTAACTATCGTGCAATATTCATGCACTTATTGCTCTTCAGACCACAGCTGGAAAAACTGTGACACATGCACATTTTTTCCCTGAGCAAACACTAAAGAAAATATGAAAGCTCCCACATGGACAAATATGTTTTGACACCTTTCAGTTTAAGTAGAGTAGATAGCATAATGTTACATATTTCCTAATTTCATTTACTTTTGGCAACTGTTTTGCTACTTGGTAGAAGAACTCCTGGCATGAAATCCAGGGTGACTGGTTTGCAAGTCATTTTCTGAAAATGCCAACTGCTCTAATAAATGACTTTTTAACTTCCCAGCGTTCTGAACTTAGTGATTTATTAGCTGTGCAAAATGTCTGATAGGGGCAGGGCCTCTTAACAGCTGAGTTATAATGATTATCGATGCCCCAGTTATTGCCCAGAATTAGTAGGTGGACTAGTGAAATGAATTGCAACTTCATGCAGCTGCTGCTGGTGCCAGTGTGATAACTCTACAGAATCACTGTAACCATATGTTTTGACTAAAATGTTAGTTTGTTGCTTAGAAGTTGTAACATTGCCTTCTTTGCTTTTCTTCTCTTAATCCCACAAAACTCTTAGGCTGGTGGCATATAGGGCTCATTGTAGAATTAGTTTGTTTAGCTGAGTGCTTGCAGGAGTACCAGTGAACACAGTGCAAAATGTTTATGGGTTTGGAAGGAGTTTTTTTCTCCTTTGGTCAAAATATATTGGTAAACCATCAAGAGTTTAATTTTCCAGCAGAGTCGAGCAGTTGATGAGAATTAGAAAGAATTCTCCTGTCTTTGTGCTTGTGTTTTCAAGAGCATTCTGAAACTGTAATGGACAATATACTTTAAAGATTTTTGATCAAAATAAGGCAGTCTGTTTTCTTTTGTAAGTAGTATTTTCTACATGTAGCAAAAGACAGACCTTTGTTCTCTGCTTAACTTTTTTTTTTGTTTGCAAATATTTCTATACTTGTGGATACACTGAGTGTCCTTCTATACATTTACACCTCTAGATTATCACAAGTTAATTGAGTTTAATAAATTCTTGATAGAACACTACCCAAGATAGCAGTTTCATTGGATTAATATGAATATTGCACTGGTTATTTAATCACTGCTCTCTGAGAGACAAAAAAAAAAAAAAAAAAAAATCATCTGTATATTGTCACATGGAATCTTCTGAGTTGCATATAGAGTTATATGTAACCTCTCAAGGTACACCCAGGCTGATAACTGAAGATGGGCTAGAAAATAGATCACTGCATCATGAGTGCTGAAATGGGTAACAAAAAGAATTAGTAACAAAGCAGAACACTGAAAACACAAGGGTTGTGATTTGATGTTTACTGTTTTGTGCTTCAAAGCCAGCATCCAAAGTGGGGGAAATGTACCAGTTTCCACAGGCATTGAGTCAGTCTTGCAATGTCCTGGTCTGCTCAGGAACTGTTGGTTCAGGTCCAGTGAGGAACGACAGCAGGATACAAGGAACATGTTTTATTGCTAATTCCTTTTTTTTTTTTTTTTTTTTGTGCTGAAATACTGTTCTTCAATTCTGCAAAAAATGCCACACTGATGGTACAAAAATTAATCTGTTTTGAAAAGAGGAAGAAACTGCAGAAAGAAGGTTAGAAGAATAGCATCTAAGGCTTGTAACAGCATCTGATCCAAATATATCTTAATGAACTGAGCAGATTCTGTGCTTCTCACATTTGGCCTGTGGCTTTTTGTACTTCACCAGAAAGGGAATAACATATTCTTGAAGAACTTGTATAGGAAATGTGAATATTCTGCTTCTGCAAGTGCTTACAAAGATCATACCGAATGTGCGTATTATAACTTGAATACAATTAAACTTTGTTGCAAGAGCAATATTAAGATTTGGAGGTTTTTTTTTTCCTGGGGGCATATTATCCCATAGTTGCCTACTGCAGAGTTTTTCCATCTTCCCTGGGAAACAACATATATTTGATTACCAGGAACAACAGGATTCTTTATTAAGTAATACTGAGGTCTTTTCTTGGAGAGCCACCCCTATGTCATCTTAGAATAATACTCTGATTTATCAGCCATGTCTAGGAAATACTGGCTATGCATAAATATGCATTTTGTTGTATGATACATCCAAGTAGGTGATAAAAATACACTGAAACGTCTTATTTAATATTTTTTATAGTTATTAATATTTAGAGATGTATCAATTAATTCTTCTTTACATGTAATTAGCTTGTAGTCCACAGATGAGAATTCAGTAACCTCAAGGCTTAAATCTGGGGGCAGAGGAATATGAGCATGGGCAGGGCATCTTTTTCTGCATTCCATTTTGATAAACTATTGCAGTCTTCGTAAGCAAATATATATAAATCCATCTGAATTGTCAGTACTGAGTTATTTTAATCAGCCATTTCCTTTTATGTTGTCAATGGAGTAGATACAAGGAAAAATACAAATAGTACATGACAGTATTTGTCACGCATTTGATAGGTCCCTTTAAATGAAATTTCAGTATTGTATACAGGGTAGAAATATTTCTTTGATGATTTGTTAGTAATACTTTCCTTTTCCCAGATGGATTCTGCCCTGTGCTAGTATGAACAGCTGCAAGATGTTTCAGTGCAGGGCGTATTGAAGAATAAAAACAGAGACAGTATTGGGAAAGTTTCAGAATAAAGGTTCATGATAGAATCATGGCAACTCATTCTTACTGTGTTGTCAAACTGATATCGGCTCTTCTCTTAAAATGAGTCCATCTCTTTCAATCTCAAGACTTGTTTTTAGTTTCTGCATTCATACATTTAAATCTAGTGTTCATTAATGTGAGCATGTCGTGTTCAAGCTGCTTATATCAGCTACAACTTCTGGATATATGTAGGAAGACTATTAAAATTATACATGGTAATGTAATAGACAAAGAATGGAGGTTAGTCATGAAGATCAGACAAACATTTTAAAACCACATCTGCAATAAATGTATCTTAGCATGTTGTAAGGGCCAAAAATGTATTCTGAGTGGCGGCTGTGAAATTAACTTTTTTTCTCAGCACATTTGTTACAACTGAAAAACCATGTAGCAGTAGTCAAAGCAACTGTCCTGCTCATTCTGCTTACTGACACTAAAGAATTTTTGTTTTCTTTCAGATGCAGTTTCCACATCTGCTTACTCATCACCAGCCAAGAGTTTGGGAGACCCTGGAATAACTCCACTGTCTCCATCACATATTGTGGTAAGAAATGCACTCTTAACATATGCTGTATGTTGTCATTATTTTCTCCTGCCTGTTCAGTGGGACATCATTTCTTTAGCAAGTTGTTATTTCCTTGTATAGTGATCTCATTTCTGCCATCCATATATAGTCTTAAGTGAAACTTTGGTTACACTGGGATTGGTGACAGACATCTCATACATTTCACTGGGCTCCTCATTTGGGTTTGTTTTTGTGTCCTTGCTGAGCTGATAGATTTATTATTGCATATTTTTATATCAAACACAGGGGCTTCTTCATCCTTAGGGTTTCCACATTCTTCCTCTGTCTTTATCACTGATTTATTTAGGCAACCCCTGAAAAGTCTCACTCTGTTCAGAAAAAAAAAAAAAAAAAGGATATATATGATACTCAACAGTAAAACCCAAATTCCCAGGGAAAAGAATTTTCTCCAACATAGTCAGGCTCAAAATAGAACTGTTTCAGTTTCTTGAGGAAAACAGCCACTTCTGTAAGCTTGTAGAAGCAAGCAAATGTCCCCTAAAGGTAGTATGTTTTAACCTCTTACATGTCATGTTTGTTTTGTTGATAAACTTCCATTAAAACTAAGTCCCATCTGTTTTTAAAATAATCTGCATTATCTGTAACACAGTATATGCACAATGTATTTCTTGATACTTCAAGGGATCATGTTCACAACACATCACTGCTGCTGTTGTATTTCTTCCTTAGCTTTCTGACTTAAGTTCAGAGTTGTGCAACATCTCTTCAGGATTTCCAAAATGCTCTCTCATAAATATTTGCTTTTATTCCCTTCTTTCTGCATATAATGTAGTATATTCCCTTTTTAATTATGTCATACTGATTAATTTATGTCCTCTTTCAATTAGTTTTTATCTCTTTGAGGAAGACATATAACTAACATATTGCCAGAATTTAAAAGCTCTATTAGGAGAATCCAAATAAGTCTTTCATTATTTGAGACCAAACCTTATTATTGTTGTTTCTCAATTTTAAGTAGCAGGTTGATCTTGGAAGAGGTAGGAGTACAATAGAAAGGTGCTGGAAGTAGCTGGCATGGAGATAAGAGGTATATGAGGAAGATGGTAGAACACTGCTCAAAGAGTGAGGACATTTGGCAGTTCCTCTGTAGAAGATAATAGGAATTGCTTCAAAATGTTGTTGAAGCAACAGGCTGAGCAGCAGTGGGGGAGGATTCAGACATGGCCTGTGTATTAACAGGTCTACATGCCCCTTCTGTGGCAATTTTGCCAAAATGATGCACATGCAGATAGATGTATTATTACCCTCCTTCCCTGTCTACCTGTCTGTAGCACAGCGTTAGTCACTCTTCCACCAGCATTTCTAGCCTGTTCTTTTCCTGTCTTGTTAAGCTGTTAGTGCTTTAACTGCCAGCAGCATGTGAAGAGCAGTTCCTTCACATAAGCTGTTTGCTTATTCCTCCTTTATATTTACATCAGGCAGCAGCATCCTGGGGGATGGTAATAATTCCTTGTTTATTCATGTTGTACTTTGTCATGTCATTATGATTTGGGTCATAACCTTTCCACCTCTTCTAGTTAATGATCCCATGTTGCCCTTGACTGTGCTTTTTGGGGATTGCAGGATGACAGGTAAAAGGCAGGGAGAAGGATTCAAACTCACTATAAGTACCTGAACAGCTTTCCACATTCTAGCATAAGCAGCAGGAGAGAATGAAGAGAATGCATATAATGCTTACAAAATAAGCATTTTAATATAACTTATTTTTTCTTAAGTAATTATCATGGGATGTAAAGTTTATTGCTTTATTTTGTGTTGTTCTGTCCACACTAGTTCTGTATGGTAGTAATACCTAAAATTCTTCGTTACAACATGATTAATTCCTAAAACCACCAAGTCTCAAATATACCACCTTGATGGATGTAAACATATTCCTGAGTTGATCAATTTAAGGGAAGAAAACAACCAAACCCACTCCCCAAACCAATAACCTTGTGTTTAGCCATGTTTAATAATAGCTATTCCAAAAAAATGCGTATGAAGGAAACTCTTGTTTCAGAAGGCTATGTATAACAGGCTCCAGCAAATATGTTGAGTGGTATATTGAGTTTCCACTTCCATTTGAATGTGCAGCTTTCTGGCATCAAAAGTCACAAATACAACTTCAAAGAAGTGTATATTTCCACTGAAGAATATGTGTGTCTTGGAGAGCAGAAATACTGACAGGGAAGACAGGTTACAGTTATTCTAATCAGTGACTCAGTGTCTGTTTTGCTTCTGCTGTTTAACAGAAGGACTCTGATGCAGATGATGCAGTAGAACAGTTATATCTCGTTGTTGTGGCTATTGATTTTGGCACAACATCCAGTGGCTACGCCTACAGCTTCACCAAGGAACCAGAATGTATTCATGTAATGAGGTAAGGGCTGCAATGCAGCATTTAGTTTTCAATAGTGATAACAGGGTTTGTCTGCAGTAGCTATAAATATTTTCTACAGGAACCTGAATTGTCTAGGTTTGTCTGGTGTTCCCACAATTGTGAACCTTTCTCATAGTTGTCATTTTTTTTTTTCTAATTTGCTTTAATAATCAAAGTCACCTCGTTGAGTTTACAAGATGACATGAGTAAAATGAGAGATCACTGAGTATTTTGGGTTGTTTTCGGGCACAGTGATAAATATTAATTGAGGATGCCCTTATCTCAGAGATTGAGAGAAACTACACATTTGTTACAGGTCATGGCATTCCCTGGGAGCTGCCCATCCCCTGGAATCATGCTTGTATACAGTTGTGTATACATTTACTGGTAGTTAATTTGGGTGACTTAAGCTTTTTAGCATTCAAATCGAATCTCTGATAATGAACTAGTGATATTGGGAACTAAGCAATCAAAGGCATGAATGTGAAAATTAGGGTTTGATCTGAAAGCTATTCTGTATCATATGTATGCAAGGGACAGACTTTGGATGTCAGTGTAGGGTTTTTGTTTTTGATTAAACTAACACAACACAAATCTATGCTTATAAATCTAATGCACACAGAAATGCAAAAACTATTGTGGCAGGCACTTGAAAGGATTGCCCTACAAATAATTTTTATAGTGTTTCATAGTCTTAATCAAAAGGGTTTTTTAATAACTATAAAAAAACTATAAAATTCTTATTAAATTATCTTTAAAATGTCTGTGTTGTAACAAGACCAAGGCATAGACAATTTCAACCATACAAGGTATGTATAAAAAGCTTAGCCATAGATGATGTTCTAAAGAAAGCTGCTGTTACAGCAGTAGGCTGTGTACTGTTTGCAGCACTGTAATAGTGAGAACAAAAGGAAAAAAAAAGGACTTAACTTGCTGTAGTCCAATGTGATATACTGTGATTTTTCTAAGCAAAGATGCTGGCTGAATGCAGCTGTAAATCTCAGCAGACAGTATTGATTGTGCAGTCAGCCTGCATAACTGGTTTGTATATGGCTGCAAAGTATTTCAGAGATCTAATGCAGCTGAGTGAATTGAAATACTGTCTAAAGGGATGTGAATTCTGGAATGGTATTATCTATCCAGTTCAAAAGATACCTGCCATTGTTGGTATGGACAAACAAAGCTTTGAGGCCTTTTATGCTTCTCATCCATGTATTGTTCTGTGAACAGCATAGGAAGCTACTTGAGGCTGGAGGTTGAAGGACTGATCATGGATTGCTCAGACAAGTTACAGGGTTGTTAAGTCAGAACCCAGGTTTATCAATTCCTGTTCTCTTTTGATAGCAAATAATAACATTTCTTAAGGAAGTTGTATGAAACAAGGGAAGGCATTTCTCAATCTGTACACGAGCAAATCAAAATCCTCTATACTATCCTATTGTTGAAGATTTTACCATGTGAAATCACTACTGCTTCTAGGGATGTCCTTCAACCACCTTCAACTCACAATTTTACCTTAGGGCCTGATTTTGCCATTGGGTTCATACTGTATTGCAGTAAATAACAGACTAGATTCACCTTCCAGGATACCAGGCTTTCTGCTGCAGATACTTGGAAATTGAAATCTAGATGCTGTGTGGTCAGCTGAGAGTATATTCCAAACCTTAATTGACATTTTACTTCTTAATGGTTTGAAACACCATATTTTCTTATTATGCAATAATGGTAGCATAGTTGTGATTTCAGACTTGTGTAGATACTGTATGAGATACTGATGTAAAAAGAAATTAAAGAAAATAACCGGAAGGGATTAATATATTTTGAGAGGGGAAATGTATTCAGATTTCCAACAGGGATTTCAAACAATGGAAAATATTTTAATGAGAAGAATTACTGTTATTATTATTTTTTAAATAAATATTGTTGTCAAGGAAGGATTTGGGGGAAGATATAGCTGAAATTGACTTATGAAATGATGTACATAATAATTTAATGCATATTCATATATAAATGCTCATGAAATCATGGTATTCCATGAAAATGGAATGGTATATGTATCAAAATAAGGCTTCAGAAGTTCAGAAGGTACTAAGAGGTTCAAACTCTGCATATAATAAGGCTGGCATGAAGGATAATTTACAAATATTTCAGTAGAGTAAATGTAACTTCCCGCCCACACTCGAGAATGTTTACATTAAAATGAAGCATACCAATGAAGCATGGTCTTTTCTGCTTTCTAACATTTTTTCCACCTTCCCTCTTTAGTGTTGATCCTTTCCAGACATTTAGATTTTAACAAAGCTGCTTTTCTGTAAATGTCTCACTGAAGGGTAAGATAGATTTATTTAGAAGGTCCTCCTTCAGAAAAGACTGAACACACCAGGCTTTAGTACCAAGTCTTAGTGTAGTGTAAGTAAAGTTGTGATTCTAGTCGTGTAATTAGTAGACAAACAAAGCTGTGCTTTTCTCTGTGTGTGTTTATTTGCTGTGATGCCCAGTACTAAAAAAAAAAAAAAAAAGAATATAGAAGCATTGACCTAAGGGAGTTCTTTCAGCATATCCTTATCTGTGAATATGTGAGTAGCCTCACTCATGTCAATGGACTAAAGCATGCCTTTGGAGTTGGGTGTGTTTCTGGGTAATCAATGAATTATTTCACTTTGATTGCAGATGTGTATGTTACAGTGAGTGCAATTTTCTGCATACCTCGAGGCTGAGTAAATGCAGATGAACAGCCTGGTCCTGAGTCCAGCAGGCACTTGAGCAGGCAGGGTAGTGGCAGAGTTGTAGTGAAGGACAGTTTGGTGCTGCAGGGCAAGTTAATGATGTTTCCTCTGAAGGGTATACAGGAGGTCTCATACAGTTTTGAAAAAACTCCTAGTGATTTATATACACTTACATGAAATTACAAACGTTTTTGGCTCCTGGTGAAATAGCAACAAACAGAATGTGTGAGTTTTACAAATGGAGAAAAACAAATGGAAAAACTAAAGTGGTTATGAAACAAATTGCAGCCAAGTCTTTGAAAGGAGGGAGAATGTGATCTTTTGTCAGTGTAACTTCAACCTTCAGGTTTTTCCTTTTTGTATTCTTCTCTGTTTGACTGTAATTCTTGGAAAACACGTGCTTGCCTTTCTTCTGCACACACCCCCCTAGCAGCATTCGCCTGCATTTTGATGACCCCACTGCTTTGTTTCCTTGACTTTTGTGCTGCAGCTTCAGATCAAATTCTCACCACTCTGCACAGATTGCTCTTTGCTCTGCCTGTTAGCCAGATTCATGTGTAAGGAAGAGCAGTTCTCTAACCTTAGTATAACCTTCTGATCCTTCCCACACTAACTTGCCTCTTGTCTGTTTTCACTTGTAATATACGGTCAGAACCTCTGTGGCTCTAAATGGGTCTCTGCTGCTCTGTTGGGCTACTCCATATCAACCTAGGAACTGGTCCTGTATGTCTGCATTTAGGCAAAAACCTAAAAAAAGCCAAACAAAAAAAAACCCAACAACAACAAAAACCCTTGAGTTCTCTTTGAATAGTTTATCTCTTCTCTTGCTTTAAGAAAGTATTCTCCCACATGCATTTAAAGTACAGTTGGCTTCTATTAGTCCATGCTCTTAATAGACATTTCCATACTTTTTCCCCAAGATTATTATTACCATTATTTTGCCTATATTGGGACTGTGAAAGAAAACTGCAAATGAAGGTGTTGATATCCTATCTCTACTAACTAGAAGCCTCCACTAACTGGAGTGAGACTAGGGCTCCACCTGAGAAGATTGTCACAGTCCAGAGTTCCTATGAATGTGCCTTTGCAGCTGATTATCTTTAGAAAAGATGTCACACTGGAATATCTTTAAATCTGTGATTGCAAATGGTAAAGTCAGTCTTGACTTTCTGTTTCCTTATTGCTTTTTCTGTGCCTGAACAGTAATACAGGCTGAGAACTTTAGAACATGCTGAGCAATTATCATCTCTAGTTTCCATCAGAAACTCATCATCAGGAAGTGAACATCCAGTTCTCTAGGTGGCTTTGAACATTTCAGCCCATACCACTGAGCATCAATTAGTCTTCATTTAAACTGCACCTTAAGTGTACTTATTCCAGAAAGAGAAAATGTGCCTAGCTGCAATGAAAAATAAAGCAGTATTGTTATTGGCTGTGTCCTATTTATGGAATTTCCCACCAGTGACTCAGAATGAATCATTAATGATTCCAGGCAAAAATGATAGCAGTCTGTCTCCTCTCTGCTTGCAGCGGGTGTGTGGGATTTAACAATCTGGTGAAATAGCCAGTGTTTTCTGTTCATGGGCTGTGGGATCCCAGCTTCTTCACATTGGAACCATATGTTTGCTGTAACACCTACTCAAAGATTTTGGAGCTGACCACATATGTCTAGCAACAGGTTAGAAGAAATGACCTGGAGCAGAACCCTTGCCAGCTGATAATAGCTCAGAAGCTGAGCAGCAGGTCTAGGGAGTTTTAGGAAAGCTTTTCTGAGTGAATGAAGGTGGAAATCTTGCTGTTTCTCCTTTCAGAGCAGTGGAGTTGCCCTCTATGCTGAAGCTCATAGATGTGAGATTCCCTGCCCCTGCTGATGCAAAAAAGGGCAGATTTTGCTCTGTTTGATCTAAGTGAATTGTCTGACAGGTTTCCAGCACTTTAGAAGATCCCGTTCCTTGTTACTGTGCCAAGTATTAGCCCCTTAGATCGCAGTTTTCCATGTCAGTTATCTGCCTTGGTCTGAAGGGCAATTATTTTTCAATTGACTCAACTGTTTGAGAGCAAAATGGAAAATTTTTATTTTTTTCTTTCCCCCTACATAATCTTCCTATGTCACATAAACAAATACCACAGAACAAGGCAACCTTTTTTGTGCTTCACAACAAGGACTTTGGCAGGAGTATATTATGAAAGTGTATTTTGCTATCTTTAGAAAAAAAGCAATCCACATGTGGTTTATTAATGAGTGCAGTTGCCTGTGTGATCTTGGCTCCTGTTTGAGCTGCATTATGATTCTGTCTGATAGCCTAAAGCAGATTTTCCTCTCATGCCTTTTTTAAGAAAATGTTTTCTGGTGTTTTGTTTCCCATGCTGAAAGTACTTGTACATGAGGCAAGAAGGAATAGTAATGCAGGTTTCTTCTTCTGTTGGGCTTTTTTTCTGTGATGGAGAAGTGAGGGGAAGGCAAGAACACTCACAGCTGTCTGGTACAACTTTCACCATCTGACCTTGACATCCCACCATGCCCACCCCCCAGTTCTTAATGCTGGGTCTTCCCATATTCAATCCTTTTACTAATTTCCTTGCCCATTCTGTGAAACAGTCTTTGGATTGATTTTGCCTTAAAACTTTTGTGCTTTTGGGGTCTTCCTGAAGATATCTTCGCAATCTTGCTAAGAAATAATAGTTTTATTCACTGTTTTAATGGATGTTTTGATGCCTATAAGATACTGGGGGTTGGGGGAGTCTGCTTTATTTTTTGACAGAATAAATCCTTTACAGCATTTTTTGACAATTAAAACACAAAATCCATTGGCTTCAGGTGAATTGAGAATGCAATGCAGAGAGCTGAACACTTTCAGACAAGTCTTAAGAGTTTCAGATGTCCACAAAATCAAGCACATGATCCAATGTTGCTTGAACTGTCTTGTCGTGTTTGTGAGCATTCTGTGACAGGAACAGGGATTTAACCAACTTCTCCACAGTGGTGTCCAGATGCCTTAAACAGGTCCCTAATTCAAAATAGGCAAAATACCCCTTACAATTAAGCAGAAAACAACTGGATAGACTGCTCATTTTGAAGATTTGTGTTTTCACTAGTACTGTTCTCGGGTAATTACGCAATTTGTATAATTATTTTTCTGTACAATATTTATTCCATGCATGCAATTATTTTGAAAATTTAAGTACAAAACTGTTTCCTTCTTAATAGTGTGTGACTTTGGGGAGCTTGTATTCTTACAAAAAAAGAGTATTATTACATTCTTAGATATTATACAACTTAACTGAATTGAATTATCTGAAATGAAAATTACATTCCTATTTTCCTGCTGTGAATAAAAAGACTTGATTTTGATATTACAAGGATTGAAACTGGTATATTTGGAGGGGAAAGCAGTCTGTGCAATCTTCACCACACTCTTTTTTTCCTCTCGATACACTTTTTTCTGTTGCTCTAAACATTAATATCACTTACTGAAGCTCTTTCACTTGTTGGACAGACGATGGGAAGGTGGAGATCCAGGCGTGTCCAATCAAAAGACACCAACCACTATCCTCCTAACACCAGAGAAAAAGTTTCATAGCTTTGGCTATGCAGCAAGAGATTTCTATCATGATTTGGATCCCACTGAATCAAAGCACTGGCTGTATTTTGAAAAGTTCAAGATGAAGCTACATACCACTGGTGTAAGTAATAACCATTTCTCTCACATAATTGTGCATTTACTACTCAAATTATTTTCATAATATCCAAATGTGGATATTATGAGATTTTTTTGTTTAAAGTTTGTCAATGAGATGTGAACCAGCTCTATTTATAAGTTTGGAGAGTAAATAAAGTAAATTTCTCTTCAGTTAACATTATGATTCATTTTGCTTCTTGCTGCATTTGGTAAGTATATCTTGCCAGCCTTCTTTCTAGATCTTAGAAGTTCAATATCTGCTTTGCCTCGATCTTCATGTCCTGATTTTCCTGGGTGAAATTCATAGCTGTCTAGGGAGTCTTCATGAGGTTGGCTTGTTCTATAAATTGACTCAGAAAGCATAAAAGGAAAGTAAGAGCCATAGTGAACTCTGGTGCAGAGCAGGAAATATACCCAGTTTGTTGTCAAAACTGCAAGTGCAAATCATGTTGTTAATTTGGCATTATTCCTACTGAATATATTTTTGTCATTAATTCATTCTAGAGTTTTGGGACTTGGCCAGTACCTTCTGTATTGAGGTGTTTTCTGGTTTCATGTCTTGGTGGGTAGCCAGAAATCTACGCTTTTAACTCTTAACTTGGTTTAAATGTCTTGCATTTGCAGCTTTGTAGCAAGTAATTACACATGTATTTATTGTAATTATTTAATATTTAGTCCACATGTATCTTTCTGCTAGAGTTGTCTGTAGACATAGTAGGTATTTTAAAACAAATTCTAACATAAGAAGCAAATGTCATGATCCAGGAAATTCAAGTGATGAGTTAGTTCCAGTTCAGAAGAATTTTGTCACTTTTTCCTAACCAGGTGGATAATGAAGAGTTCCTTTACCTCAAGCAGTGGGAATTAATTTCATGTTTACCATTTCCTTTTAATAACTTCCAGGTTTTTTTCATTTGTATAGAATCTTACCATGGAGACAGACCTGACAGCTGCAAATGGCAAGAAAGTCAAAGCACTTGAGATATTTGCTTATGCTCTGCAATTCTTTAAGGAACAGGCACTAAAGGTAGGGTAATGCTTCCTTTTTGTGTATGTGTGTGTGTATATTTATAATTGATATGAATGCAAGCTTAACACTTCTAACCTTGCCAAGCTTTGACATAGGTAGTATTTGATGTAAACAAAGCAAGGCAGCTGTAGAAACTGAAGGCAGTCTGTGGACTCTGAAGAGCTCACAATAGCCTGAAGTGATTTCCCCTTAAATGGGAAGCTTGATTCACTAATAGTAAGTGTATTCCTGTGATGCAGATTTCTGAATATCCTCTTATTGGCTTTAATATTTTCTACTGCTTTTTTTTCATTGTTTTGTTTGATTTGAAAAGCAAATTTTGAAATGCAAGGGCTGAGGCTCAGGAATTGCATTTGAGACTGGATCCTGTCTTCATTCCCTGCACTTCTGCTGCTGGGATGATGGATTATTCTGTGTTTGCACAAGGTTTTCTCTCATGTTGAAGAGCTGGCACTGTGATGGCCACCTACTGTTGTCTTCTGTCCTGGCTTAGATCTGTCTTCACTGATTAAGCAAAGCAAAGACGGATGAGCTGGATTTATTTTATAATAGAAAAGTTATTAAAAGCTCACTTGTAAATTGGCGACTTGAATCTTACTGTAAGTCTGTATGAAGATGACCTGCTGAGGTGTACAAGCTGGCTAAGCTGATGGAAATAGTGTAATTATGTCAGTGCAATTATCTGTACAGACCACTTGATTGCACTGAGAGGTTCAGTATATTAACCTGTGGAATTCTGCAGAGATACAGATATATAGCCTCTATTACCCAAACCAGCACAGGTACCTTTGCATAGCACTCCAGTATTCTGTTTCATAATGTTAAACTGTAGTGTGTGTGCTGAAGAGCCTCAGTTTTACCCTGTGCTGACCTTTTACAGGGGTGAATTACATGTTGTTGTGCTCTGAGATAGAATCATAGAATAATTTAGGTTGGAAAAGACTTTTAAGATAATTACCAACCATAAACTCATAAACTCCATAGGGACTTGAGCATCTCCCCTGTGAAGAAAGACTGAGGGAATTGAGGCTGTTTAGTCTTGCGAAGACTGAGAGGCGATCTTATTAATGTCTACAAATATCTGAAGGGTGAGTGCCAAGTGAAAGGAGCCAATCTTTCTTTCAGTGGTGCCTTGTGATAGGACAAGGAACAATGGAACTTGAGCATAGAAGGTTTCACCTCAACATGAGGAGGATCTTCTTTACTGTGAGGGTGATGGAGCCTGGAATAGGCCAAGGTGTTGAGGAGTCACCTCTAGAGGCTTTTAAAACCCTTCTGGATGTGTTCCTGGGTGACATGCCCTGGGTCATCCTACTTTGACAGTGGGTTGGACTCAATGTATCTCTAGAGGTCATTTCCAACCCCTATCATTCTATGATTCTATGATAAACCTAACACTGCTGAGTCTACCAGTAAACCTCGTCCCTCAGCACCACATCTACATGTCTTTTAAATACTTCCAGGGATGATGTCTCCACCACTTCCCTGGGTAGCATGTTCCAGATCTTGACAACCCCTTAGGAAAAAATTGAGGAAAAAATTTTTCCTAATATCCAACCTAAATCTCCCCTGGTACAACTTGAGGATGTTTTGTCTTGTGCTATTGCTTGTTACTTGGGAGAAGAGACTGAAGTTACCTGGCTCCAACCTCCTCTCAGGTAGTTGTAGAGACTGAGAAGGTGTCCCCTGAGCCTCCTTTTCTCCAGACTAAACAACCCCAACTCCCTCAGCCACTCCTCACAAAACTTGTGCTCTAGACCCTTCACCATTCTGTTGCTCTTCTCTGGACAAGCTCCAGCATCTTAATGTCTTTCTTGTAGTGAGTGGCCCAAAACTCAACACAGTATTTGGGGTACAGCTTCACCAGTGCTGAGTACATGTGGAAAATAACTTCCCTAGTCCTTCTGGACACGCTATTTCTGATAATGATCTGGGATGCTGTTGGCCTTCTTGGCCACCTGGGCACCCTGCTGGCTTATACTTAGCTGGCTGTCAGTTAGAACCCCCAGGTCATTTTCTGCCAGGCAGCTTTTCAACCACTCTTCCCTGACTCTGTAGTGTTATGTGGCTTTGTTGTGACCCAAGTGCAGCAGCACCTGGCAATTTGCCTTATTGAACCTCATACAGTTGGCTTCAGCCCATAGATTCAGTCTGTCCAGATCCCCCTGTAGAGCCACCTACCTTCAAGCAGGTCATCAACCCCACCCAACTTGGTGTCATCTGCATTATGCAGTTGCCTTGATTCTGAATGCACATTTACTCAGAAAATCTAGCAAGCATTAGGCAGAATCAGAAAAACAGACATCTGTTAGGGTTTAATTTGTAAATTCCTGTTGTGTTCTGATGGATTGCCTCCATGTATGTTGCCTTTTTTTTTCTTCTACTGTTTTTTTTTCCCTCTACTGTGCCTGGTATTTATAGGTAAAATTAATTTTATTTTCCATTTCTCATTTGAAATGTAATGCTCATGTCTTTTAATATCCTTCCTGGGTCACAAGATTGGCTTTTTTTATTTTGGTTTGGTTTTTTTTCCTGTGACATACATGTCCCCATTGAACCCTTTTTGACATGTAAAATGTTGAGTGAACAGTCAATATCTATGTCATCATAGTAGTTGCTGGGTTAAATCAGAATATTCACCTTACCAGGCATTGTTTAAAATAGGCTTGTTAGCAAGTAACCTACTTTTTGGAATGGGTTTAAATTATTCTCTTTTGAGATTTCAGCCTACACTTCATGGCTACAGAGAAACAATCCTACTGTTACAACTCTGAGCAACCTGCTCTAGTGGGGGGTGTCCTGCCCATGGCAGGGCAGTTGGAATGAGATGATCCTTAAGCCATTCTATGATTCTATTGAATGCAAATTACTCATCTTGTTAAAAACTTAATTAACTGGATTTGAGGGTAGATAGTGGATATTCTTAGTGAATATAAATGCTGTTGGGTACCGCCCATATATTTGCTGTCCTGACTGTTCAGGGCTACATCCTTTCTTGATGCTAATACATAAATCCCTGTGATTTGTGACTGCATGCTGAAACTAATTAGACAAGTGATGTAAATTAATGGTTATTTTGGACTGTGATCTATCTGTTCCTAGTGCTCTGTGCAGTATAAAGGTACTACTTTTCTAGTATGGATTTTTGAACTGCAGCATAGCTAAACAAACACAACACCTTGGCACAGCACATGCAGAAACCTTGCCCTTTTTATATTCTAAAGGCCTGTTGTTCACCTTTCTGAAACTTGCCCTGTTTG
The DNA here is from genome assembly GCA_025447755.1 of Corythornis vintsioides. Lineage (NCBI taxonomy): Eukaryota > Metazoa > Chordata > Aves > Coraciiformes > Alcedinidae > Corythornis > Corythornis vintsioides. Next base: position 16,454 of record JAOEGS010007115.1, read on the forward strand.
GATGGAGATTTAGATAGGACATATGGTAATGACATTTTACTTGGAACTTTTCCCAAAACATGTCAGTATATTACCTAATTTGCGATTGCAATACAGACTTCTTTTTTTTTTTTTTTTTTTTTTTTGGCGGGGGGTGGTGGTGGGAAATGTACAATAAAAGAGCTAAACTAGTCTTGAATTTTGCTTAAAGCAAAATTTCCAAGGAGCTATCATATAAGTCATTTTTTTTAAGGATTTAGCTGTAACTTCCCCTTGTTAACTGAGTTCTAAAAATTATTATTTAAAGGTAAGTGGTGTATAAAGAAGTCACTGAAAAATCCATATGATAAAGCAATGCTCATCTGCTCATCAGTGATACCTTAATGTTTTTCTGTGTATTAATCAAGATGCAAGTGTGAATTCTTCAGGCTAACAAATCCCACACTGTGATGAAGAATTCACATTCACATTCTATAATATTCCACAGTCTGTGAGCTGCTTCTGGAAAAATTCTTCTTCTTAAAAAACCTTCATCTTAAGCAGTAAACTTTTCTATAGACCTCCTTGAGAAAGCATCAACCCTAATCCCAGCTTTTGGCACATTAAAGCATTCTTGACAGGTTGGCAATAATTTTGATTTGTAGCATAGGTGTAATAGGAAAAAAAAAAAAAAGGGAAGTTACTAGAGCCATCAGAAAAGAATGTTTACTTATAAAGTTGTCACCCATCATTTTAAATTCACCTCTATTTTTCCCCTTAGGAGCTCAGTGACCAAGGAGGCTCAGATTTTGAAAACACTGAAGTAAGATGGGTCATAACAGTGCCTGCTATTTGGAAGCAGCCTGCAAAGCAGTTTATGAGACAAGCTGCCTACAAGGTAAGATTACAGCCTGAAGATAGAAATGCCCCTTTAAAGCTCTAGTTGATATGTTAAATGATAATCAATGAGCTTTAGTATGAATTGCATAAAAAAGGTCTAGAAAAGAGTCAGACTAGAAACAGAATAACTCTACCAAGCAATAGCTTTAAGTCATAAATACTTTTTAAATGCCTTTTTCTTTATACTTACTTTTATATATTGATGTCCTTCACTGCAGACATGTTTTAGTAATCTTGTACACTGTATTTCTGTTGAATTCAGTGCACATGGAGCAGATGCAGTTTTGAGACCCAAGGGAAAGCTGGACACAGTTTTGTTTTGTTATTTTCTTTAGGTCATCACAGACTTTTAAAGTAATGTTAAAAAAAAAAAAAAAAAAAAAAAAAAAGGAAAGCAAAGAGCCTCCTCAGTGGGATTTTTTTTCAAGTTCCCATTTTCCCACAGTAGGAACTAAAGGACTGGGAACCAGATAGACTGGATATAAAATTAAATTCAAATGTTATTTTCACCAGTAACAGATTTATCTGCATTTAACTCTTTCCCCCCAACCTTTCCCATTTTCATTTTACATATGCATGTTCTTTATTTCAATTTCAGTTTGTGTCTTTAATACACGAGATGTACACATTCTTCTTTTCATGAGGATATTAATTTTCTTGTTTTCTTTATTTTTTAATTTTATTTTCAGTCAGTGGCTTGCATAATCCATTGGCAGCAGCTGTGTGATGCACAGTTTGTACAATATGTAGTAGTTCATGAGTAATTTGCAGAGTGCTCCTGGGAAGCACCCAGATTTTTCTAACTCTGTTTCTAACTATCTCTAATGTTGAGCAACATTTTTCTTAACAGTCTTTTTTGTGGGATTGCTAATGCTAGTGCCAGAAGCAAAACACTCTTAAAGTTCTGATGGAAGGACACGGTTGTAGGTAAATCTGAAACACTAGAGACCCATTCATTATCTTTGTATATTGTTGTCTGCCTGCTGTCTGTGTGCATGTGTGCTCATGAACTGGGAGCTGTGTAAGGAGCAGGTCAGGGTAAGGTAGATCTCTTGGCATTTCTCATTTGTGGCACAGTGGAATGTTGTTAATTAGTGTCTGTGTCTGTGGTTTTGTCTGTGATTGTGTAATTTTATTGGCAAGCTTGATAAACAGTAAGGACTGACAAGGCTTTTAACTCTGGGTGTGTGATCAATTGCAGGAAAACATGAGTTCAGGAAAATATTTGATATATACTTGACACACAGTTGATTTTTTATTTTTATTTTTTTTTTAAAGTAATAGGGATGAAGAAAGAAGTGCAGAAAACTGAGGATTCTGCATTGCCATTCAGTCTTTCAGATTTCTGTTACTGGATTACACATTCCTCAAACCAGTATGTACAGATGCATCAGAAGTTGCAGCTCTCGTTACCAGATATTGGAACATCTTGAAAATGAGAGCTTGTCTTAAGAGGAATCAGGGCATCCAGTAGAGAAAAGTGTGGAAAGGCAGTGCTAGAAACTTTGTCACTGGCAACACAATGAAACACAGCCCTCTAAGCTGAGAGTTAACTAAGGGAACCATTAATGAACTGTTGAAATCTGCTTGAGTCATTTGTGGCAAGTGAGATCGCTCCAAGAGAACAAAAATACTAACAGCTTCAGTCTTTGGTTCACAGTGTGAAGCTCAGACTTTCTGGAGTGGTTAAGTAGCTGTGTAGTCAAAGCTAAATATTGCAGGGAATTAGTAAAGTCAAGTGAGAACTGCTGAAAATCTGCTTCTGCACTCAACATCCATCAGCTTTGTTACAGCCATCGATTTCAGTGCCTCTCTGACATCCTCTCATTTCTGTCTTGCCTTAAACAAAATATTGCTAACCTGGAACTCTTCATCTAAACAAGGGCTTCTGCAACACCCCCTTCCAGCTGCTGTGCTGCTTTTCCATTTGAATGAGTAATATGGGTGTTCCCTTCAGCTCGCAGTTTTTCCTCTCTCTTTTCATCCAGCCTATCAAAATCCTGCTAATTCTGTCAGCATGACCAGTGTTCCTGTATGTACTGCTGAGCTTTCCTCAGAGTTGTCATGTATTTTGTGTCTTGGCTAGTGCAACTTCACTTCCTTGGTTTTGGCAACTGTAATCTGGCCTGTTTTGTATCTCCAGAATATGGCTGGGAAAGGGTTTTGTAGCCTCACAAATGACAGTGAATCAACTTCCATTTGGCTCCTTCATCTGTGTCATCTCAGACATAAGCTGCATGTCCTGGATATGAACATCTGTAATACCAATTCATTTTCCTTCTCTGAAACCTGCTCTAAAATGCTGAATTTTCCTTGCCTACAAAAACTTCACTGTGATGAACCTACTGATGTGTGAAAACTGCTCCTCATTGCTTTTTATTGTTACTCTGCCTGCTCCATCTGTATTCATATATTGTGCTTTTTATATCTTCAACTCTTTTCATACTTGAATATAAAAAAAGTATACCTCTTTGAAGCAGGTATTTGTTTATACTCCTTTGTCTTGCTCTCTGGGGCCTCCTGAGAAACTGTCTGGTCAGCTGCATGTCTTTACAGCTTCGCTTTGCTGAATCAAAATTGCTTTATTTCTGAATAACAGTTTTCAGCTTCTTCTTCCTGTCCCTCATCCTTAATTCCTGTGTGTCCAAAGATAGTTCTAAAGCTGTGTGACACTTGTTGAGGTCTGGTTACACTTGGAGACTGTGGCAAGAGTGTCATCTCTGTAGGACCCACTTTGTTTTAAATTTCCTTTCCCAAACATGTCTGCTGGGATTAGTGTGTGTTGCATCTGTGTTTGTTACATCCTGAATGTAACTCTGAGGATGCATTAGTCAGATTTGCCATTGTCCCCAGCAGTTAAATACAGGGCATCATAAATAGCATTAACTTTTCTTGTTTCTGTGTCCTAGTTATTCTGTTTCAAATTCTTTGCTTTGGTGTACTTCTGTCAGAAGTGCTGTATTTCCCAGTATTAGAAGGAATCCCATTCTCATGAAGAACTCGCATTGTGAGTAATAAATTCAAATTGCTGATATATTTCCTTATTTTTGAGACCTTGGAGTGTGGTCCGGTTGGGCAACATGTGGGAGGACTCCATCCTATTCATGTGCGTGGGACTTGCCCTTATTCTTGTCCTTGTAGAAGCAGCTAAATGCAACTACCTGCACTGTGCCTGAAGTTTAGACCTCCATGTGAAAAGATGGGTTAGGTGTGGAGGCAAAGCACTGCCTGCTCCTGAACATGGACTGGCACTTGCAGCCTCATCAGAATGGCCTGTGAACATGGACACAGCACCAGGATCCCACTTCTGTGTCACCTGAGGTCCTGCTGGCACAAGACAATACAGTATTTTGTTAGTCTTGTATTACTGATGATGGGGGGGGGGGGAAGTGTGTCCACTTATTGAAAGATGAAACTTGAAAAGTATTGCAGGCCTTTTTGTGTAGAAAACCATCGAATATAGGTAGGCCTGAATAAATGGTTCAGTCTTAGCAGCACTTTGCTGCCATAATCCATTAGTATGAGTGGCACTTTGAATCCCTTATCTGCATGAAATTCAGGCTCCATAGATTGTTTATTAGGTGAACACAGGATCAAATATTCTTGGCACGAGTGTTTCTTTTTAATAAAGACATTCTTCCAGCTCGCCTTTCAATACACATTCTTTGGGCACAGTAAGTGCAGAGCAGCATCAGCAGGCTGGAATTCCTTGAACATGCCAATACGAATAAGGTTTTCAGGATGAGTTTGTTGTGTGAGAAGAACATGACTTATCAAATGCATTCAAGGCAGAGCAAAGGAAAGGCAAGGATAGTGCATTTTTGTAAATGTGCCCAAAATATTTCTGTATGTTTACAAATGCTAGTCAGCTGGCCTGCTTAGAGATATTCAGAGTTCTTTTTAATATGAGCTCTTGGTTTTGAAATTAATTTCTAGACCTCTGAAGTAGATTTATCTTTCAATTACAAATAACAAAGTCATTTGCACGATAAACACATATAAATAAACAGAGAGGCAGTCTAGGTCCAGTGAGCCTGGAATTGCAGGGGCTTTCATAAAACAGCTCTTACTATTTAACCAGCTGAATAATAATTAATGTTCTCACATATGTTTCATCATGGAATACACACAATGACAATTTTTTTAACACATTGTGTTCCAGGGTTACATTACATTACATTACATTGATTAATATTAGCCTGCTCTGTAGAAATCTTTGCAGAAAAGCAAACAAATTTGGTGAAAGAATAATGTCATGGCACATAAAATTCCTAGCTAATGAAAATATGTGAAGTACATTTGATTTTAAAAAAGATGACTAGAAAGACTTAATCACATTGTTACCTGTGATGCTGAGCTACACTTATTCCTTTTTAAGTATTTTCTTTGGTACATAAACCCCATACAACTGATGTTTATTTGTCTAGGCACAGAGTAAGAGACTTCTGCCATGAACTACATAAAAAGGCAATGATGCCCAGGTTTACACAGCACTGGGAAGCTGATTTCTTTGAAACAGTTCTTGTTAGTGGAGGCAGATGAGGCAGAAGTGCATTAATGCATCAACCATCCTGCTTATTTGTAGCTTCTGGGGTTCTCTTGAGTCCATTATTTCACTTTTGCTGTATTAAGATAATTTTTAATCATAAGGATTAAAATGTTTATTAAGTAATATGTTAGAGAGGATTCTGCATCTTTTAGCTTTGTTTAATTAGGAAAGGATAAGTAGTTGAGCAGTGATGAAAGAGTAGGAACTTGCACAGTGGGAAATGTGTGCTAACTGATCTTGGTTTCCACATTTTAATTACCAGACAGGTTCACGTGAAAACAGATGCAGCTGACAAGACCATCTGCTAATCCATTTCTGTACATTTCTGTTTGTCTGCTTCCATGGCACAAATTAGAGTATCTGGAGGTTTTATTTTTATTTTTCTAAGTAAGTAAAATCGGTAAGAGTAGATAGATGGATCTGTCCCTGACTTACAAAGCTATGGAACATGTTTCTCAGGATCTTAGAAATTGCCTGAAGGTGCACTGGACCAACAGAAATGGCAACAATATTAGAATCTTCCCTTTTCCTGACAGAAAGACTGTGCTAGGTGGGGTGTTCTAGCCAAGGGAAGAAAATGACACTCTGAAGTCTTCAAACTACAATTGGGAGGAGTGGTAGGAGTGATAGATGACCACAAATAAATATAAATCATGTGGACATGGTCTAAAACTAGGATTGTTTGTGGTAAGTTCATAGAAAGGACAAGGAAGTAGTATAGTAGATTGATCTAGAAGATATCTTAGATGCCAATATTCAATTTCAGAGACAGAGAAAAGAAATACAAGCTGAAAGTGAAACTATAGTGAGAAATATTAAGGCAAAATCAGAAAGCCCAAAGTACAAAATAAGATGCAGCTAACAGACAATTACAAGCGTATGGTTTTCTCAGCAAAATTGCCCTCACTCATTAATAAAATCAGCCTGAGCCACAAGGACCTTTAATAAGGATGTTTGGACAAAAAGGGGAGGAGTGAACCTGAGTCTGTAGAAGGAGACTTACATAGGAAGAGAGGCTTTGCTGTTGTGGTAACTGGTGCACGCCTGTGGTACAAAAAAGCATTTCTAGAATAATATAACATGAAAAATTGAAAAGCTTATGAGAATTTAATGGCTTCATTTTTCTTATGCACGCTACTCATAAAACTTGCAACTAATGTCCTCCTGCACCTTGGGGGATATAATGTGATGCACCAAAAATTTCATAGTAATGCCACTTGGAGCTAAGCTTTCACTGACTGCACAAATATGATCTGTGGCCATGGTCACTTGGGGATGAGTTGCAGCAACATCACCCTGATGGAAATATGGTCTCAATGCCACTGTGGTCCCATTTACCATCAACCTGTCAACAAACATCCATTAGCACGCGATCATTCAGCAATATACGAGTCATTTTTAGTAATGATATTTTGGATTTCTTTGTATTCCCAATATGTATGTACGTTTTGGAGCAATGAAAGGTCAGTGGCACAGCAAAACAAGCATTTTGGAGATTTTATGTAGCCTGTCACAGCAAGAAAAAGGTGATGATTTCAGAATTTCATGTCTGCTAGTTTTGGGGTAAAGCAATGTTCTCCTGTATGAACTGTCACAATACAGTTTTAAATAATAATTTTCCTCAGATTTTTGAACTAAGGCAGTCTAGTTAAAAGACTTCCTCTAACTGTGAGAGTACGGTGACATTTTGGAAGGCTTCACAGGGAGGAGCCCTTTTTTTTATCACCATGGTTGTTTTCTGCAAGGAGCTGCATTTACCTTAGCATTTGGTTTAAGATTATACTTAATTCTTGTAACATTTATATAGTGAGTTCCATATTATTTCAATATTCTGTAGTTCTCCTAGTGTCACATAAAGGGATCTGACAACATTTCCTGTTCTCTGTCCTCTCATTGCTCCTGCTGCCCAGGAGAACTTCATGTTTCCCCAAGTAATATTTAATAGAGCTCAGGAGCCCTTGAGATTATCTGCCTTCCTTCTCTGGCTTCCATTACACATTTTAGGAGTTTCAAAAGTTTGTATTATACCCTCTATTTAGTAAATGTTATTGTTTTATAAATTCAAAAAAATGGAAATCATAATACAAAATCCAGAAGACTTGATGAGTGTGGGTTTTAACAATAGAATCAAACAGTGCTTACAGTCCCAAAGAATTACAAGTTCATATTGAAAATACAAAGAATAGATAAAAATAATGTGTAAAATATAAGGTATAGCAATACACTGGTAAAGCAATCTTAGGTGGGTATCAGCAACCCCAGTAAAAATAAATGGAGGCAGTCTAACTATGCTTAGCAAAGGCATTTTTCTCAGTAAGACAACCTAGCCATCTATAACAAATTGTTTCATTTGTCAGTGAGCACAGAAATGCAGCAGCTCTGAGTGGAGTAGCCAAGGCAGCTTCACAAAATTCATCATGCAGTGTGCTAAAGGTAAAAGTCACACCTCGTTACAGTTCCAGGTGCCACATTTATCTTGATTTTCGGAATGGATAATGCCATAGCTTATAAACAGCTGTTAGGAGGGAGCAGGCTGTGCTTTATTTCTTATCAGAAGAATAGCTTTACTGATAGTTTAGTAAACAGAAATGCAGTATCAGATGGATTCTGCTTTGGTCCAAACCAGCTTGCCAAGTAGCAGGATCAGATATGTGACTGATGGAGTGCCAGCCTGAATTTTCAGGGTCCAAGTACTCCTCACTACAAAAAATGGCAGCAGTACTCCATTGTAAACCTTGGTGTTGAGTTGACTTAGAAATTGATGCATTTGTTTTAGTAGATTGTTTCACAGAGTTTGTTCTGATTGACTTTCAAAATGTTATATCAGAAGCTTGTAGCAAAATAACTGATTTTCAAGTCCAGGCCTGCTATTTGTATTCTCATGCTTTTTAAGCACAAGATTATTTTTTTTCTCTACAACCAAGTACAGGAAAATGAATTAATTAGGAATTGAATTTCCTTCTCTGACAAGGCACTGGATCGAAGCAGAATTTTTTTTTTTTTTCAATTTTTGTGCACATTATATTAGTGTTGTAAACTCCACTTGTGCACCCTTTATACATTAAGGTAATTGTTTTCCTTATATTGAATAACAGTAAAGTGACTGAAGGCTGAGATTTAAGTCTAAGGGACTGCTTAGGACTGTTGTGCTCTTTAAATTTTCATATTTTAGAAGTATAACTTTCAGATTAAAAAAAACACATGTACAGTGACAAATGTTTCCTTTTCATCCCAAGGCACTTCTAATTGCAGAGATTGAACTCCATATAGAAACTTGTGAGGCCTTGAGTAACTGCAGGCTTGTTACAGGGAGTCTGGTGCTGCTGTCATTCTGTCAGACAGGATGGGCTCCCTCTCACGGATACAGGCAAGGATTTGACACGGCATTCACAAAGACAATGACAAAGTATGTAGGTTATTGGTGTTTGGAAAGATTGCTACCAGAAGTTTGAGTCTTTCTCAGTGTATAATACCTGCACCATTTTAGAATTGTGGAAGCATTCATTGGAAGGGTTTGTAGTAGAAGGGTTTGTAGTCTGACCTTCCATTTGAAGCAGGGTTATTGCCAACACTAGCTCAGTGGGGGCTTTGTTTAGCCAAGTTCTAAAGGTCTCCAATGACAGGGACGACTCTCATGCAGCTCTTGCAGTGCTGCACCACCTTCCTGGTAAAAGCAGGTTTTGTAATATCCAGTGTGAACTCTACAAGCTGCAGTATGTGGTCATTGTCCCTTGTTACACCTCCTGGCAAGGCTGAAAAAAAGTTGTGTTCTGCTGTCTTTGTCCTTCAGATAGCTGCAGGCAGCTTTTAGATTATTCCTTGGCTGCCTCTTTACCAGACTAAATAAACCCAAGTCCCTCAGTCTCTCCTTACAGAACACATTCTCTAGCAGCCCTCCTTGAACTCTCTCCACTTTCTCCATGTCCATCTTGAACTGAGAGGTGCAAAAGTGTTTGGTTGATAACCTTCACAGAGCTCATTCTATAGCCTTTACTCATGGACATTAGCAGTCATGAATACTTACAGTGAGAAACAGCAGGGAAATAAGTGCTGTAGTAGAGGGCTGTAAATGATTCTCATGGTTTCTTAAGAGTTAATGCTAATAGTTTACACAAGGATTAAATATATTTTTTTTTGATGTTGATATCCAAGAGTTTTTTCCACAATAAAACTTAAGTCTAATTATGAATAAAATGCTGATCTAAAATGCTTGACCCTTCAACATATATGTGCATGCACAAACTCCTAAATGGGGAGTGATGTTGTTAGTAAGTGTAAGTTATATCCGGTCTGGTAAAGTTCACCAAATTAGCTACGTGGGTGCAAGGGTGAGATATCTTATTATCAATCCTGATCTCCTCCAGGTTTAAATGATTTCGCATTAAAACTCTCTTCACAGGAATTCATAGCTTGTGAGTTCTACCATTGATGTGTGAGCAGCAGTAGTTTCAGCCTACATGAATGCTGTAGGAAGGCTGTGAATTTTCTGTGGGTTAATTTCTTTGCACGTGCTTCTGGTATGGGCAAGCCCTGGGAATTCAAAAAGCACTGCAAAGCCTATGCTCTGGTATTTGAAAAGCATGGAAAAAATGTATAAATAAATAGTAACATTACCTATCTCCATCACGGCAGAAGGGAAGGTATCTGGGATCTCAGAGAGAGGTTTAAGGATAGTCCCAAAATTGTGAGACTGATTTTTACAATGGGGCTCATCCTTCTGTCTTTCACGTTACTAAATCACTTATGTTGGTGCAAAGTGAAGAAATGAAAACTACTACAGCAATCTGTTAACAGATTTGTGCCCCATCCATTAAACCTATGGCTTTTCTTCTTTTCATATTTCTTAATTTGTATTTCCCCTATCTGCAAAATGAAGTTACTACTATTTTGCCATAGCCTGATATTTCATTTATGGTCTCTGAAGCAGTTCTCTCACAGAACAGTATGAGTATCTTTGTCCTGTCACTTAACTATACAGATGGGGAAGCTGACACTGAAGGAATTCTGCAGCTGTGATAATTATCCTCTATGTTCTTATTTGTGAAATGCAATATATCAATGTCACCTGATCAGAATAGGATGAAGGACAGCCAGTGCCACAGACCTAATTTTAGCTCAACAGGCAACAATAGTGGGAAAGATGTCTTCATCTATGTGTATCTATTATGTACATGCATGTATGTGTCTCCATTTTCATCTAGGCGCTTACATTCTGAGGATAAATTTTTGAAAGGAGGGAAGCAGCCAGCAGCTCTTCCTTCTTTCTGCCTGCTGTGGTTAGAGGAATCAGAGTACCTTTGGAAATCCTTTTTTTTGTGGGTGTGGAGCAATTTTAGGAATCTGTCTCTGAACAGCTAAGTGGGCTGAGCTGAATGGGCTGTCTGACCCCACTGTAGCATTAATTACTGTACTGGGCTACTCTTCATCACTCTGAAGGCTAACAGCAGAGCATCAATGTATTTGATGGCATAGTGATCTCCCAATGCCTATTCTGAAGGCTTCTTAAATCTCAAGGCTGAAGATCTGGCAAAACTGCACGTGCTGTGCTTTTCATGCAGCTCTGTGATAACCACCAGTCCCACTCCCTGCCCAGCTCCCCCTGACATGCCTCTTTATGGTGCTGCTGAGCCTTTTCCCATGTAGCTCAGCGTCTCTCCTGGCATGCTCTGCTTCTGTAATTAGATCTTGGTCGCTTATTCCTGACATCCTAGGATGATGCCATAGAGCTGGAGAAAGTGCTAGCTAGTGGAAAAGGAGGAGGATTAGAGAAGAGCTCACTTAGCAAGGCACTAAGTGGATGGTGTTATCATGAATCCGTTAACACAATGAACTGATTAGTTTAAACGGTGTAAATTTCACAGGGCACTTAATTTCCATTGCTGTTTTGTCTTGCCTTGATTCAGCCACACAATACTGTTCTTCATGCTCTTAACTCACAATCATGGCTTTCCTATTGCTACTAATTTAATAAACATATTAGAAAATAGAAAAATATTGATATTAATTCAGAGTTTCTGTTTCTTTGGCTGAATGATGTTGTCCTGCAGAGCTTCATTTCCTAATGGACCACATTCCTAATGAACCACCTAATTTTTACGGAGTTCTTTCATGGAATCCAACTTTTAAATTTTATCTCTGGTTCCTACAAATGTGGCTTTAGTGTTAAAACAGGTTTAAAAGCTTCCTACTACCCAGAAGAATGGATCATAATACCCATCTGGTCTGCAGCATTGCTTCAGTAGTGATCAAAGTAATGCAGTTGGTGGAGGTGGCAAAGTGTGAAAGCAGAACAGGGACCCAGGTCTGTGAAGGAGCTGTGATGGAGCTGGCTCTTCAGTTTCTGCATGTGCTACATATCCCATGCAGAAACTAAAGTTTGCCATTTGGCAAAGAGTAGCATTTGGCTGGGATACAGAACTGGAGTTCTGGGGTTGTGAATTTCCACCTAATTGCGGGTTCCTGCGCAGCTTTAGCCAAGGTTTTTAGTCTCTGTGCCTTGTTTTTCCAACAGTCTATTGAGGGTGGTTCTTCTCTTGTACATGTTTATCTGTTTAGTCTATTTGTGGTACATTTTTGTATCTGGAAATGTCTTATTAATTGTGAATTCAGTGCCTATGGCAGTGATGTGGGACTGAATCAGGTCTTGGATGGCTACAAAATTTATCAAAGCATTACATTAGAATTAATCCAATCAGACCTCATTCTTAGTTTGTTTCTCTTTCTGAAATATGGAATTTAACTGCCATGAAAGTAATATAGTATATTTCTTTATATTTAGTCTACAGAGTAATTTTTTTTCCTTTAGTGGCTTTCAATGCATAAAGGACAAAGGCACTAGTATACCTGTTTTACAGATGGATAATATGAGCTAGTAAGGAGTAGGGGGTTTGCCATGATCACCTGGGGGTCCTGGTGGACAGGGGGATGACCATGAGCCAACAATGTTCTAGGTCCCTTCCAACCCCTAATATCTATGAATCTATGAATCTCACAGGTTAGTAGTGTAGCAGAAAGTAAATTTCACTTCTGAGTATAAGCACAGCGCTTTTTCTTTCGCAGAGAAAATACATTAAAAAAAAAATAAAATCTGTGAGTATATATTGGAATAATTGCCATTCCATTTGACCCAGAAAGTGATGTAGCAAATATTACTGAATATGAAAAAAATGGGGCTTGGTCAGATTATTTTCTGTAGTTTACAGAACAGGCCTGATCTACTCTGTGGACTAAAAGGGAGTCAAGGGGTCAGAGTAGCCTCTGTGCTCCTCTTGCAGCATTAAGACCACTCTACAAGTTTCTGTGAGCAGTAGCAGTGAAGTACACCCAGCTGCAGTTTGCTCTGGCCCTGACTCTTGGTTCTAGTGAAACAAATTGAGACCAGACTGCCCACGCTAATCTGATTAACTCTAAATCTGTGTAGGGCTCCTTTGTACCTTCATTTATTCTAATATGTACTGACTCTTGTTTGTACAAGAGCACAAACAAAGTACAAATAAGTAATGTGACCATTACTTGTTTACTTTATGGTCCTTCTTCAGAGGCAGTGTTAAGATTAATATATATTTTCACCATATTTTTGTCATAAGGAAGATGCTGATTTTATAATGTTCAGGTACAGCTACATGTTAATAGGTTGAGGCTTTTGTGCCTATAATAAGGTGACATTCAGGTGCAAGAACCCTCTGAATCCTATACAAGTGTGGGGTAAAATGCACCTTGTTCTTTGTTTCCATCTCTTCAACCACCCATATTCCAGAAAAAAATTAAAATGGATCTCTCTGCCTTCGGTCTTCTCAGAATCTGGTTGTGTGGTGCTGATTTGGTCCCATGAGCAGCTGCTTTCCCTCGTGCCCTAGCAGGGTAGCACTTCTGGCCTGTGGACCAGCTAGGGGCTGGCCCACATCTTCAGATGCATTTGACATAGCATCTAAGTATGGCTTGAGTTGGAGGGGAACTTAAAGATTGTCTAGTTCTGACCCCCTTGCCATGGGCAGAGACGCTTCTTACTAGACCATGTTGCTCAGAGCGTCATCCAGCCTGGTCTTAAACACCAGGGATGAGGTGTCCACAACTTCTCTAGGCAGTCCATTCCATTGTCTCACCACCTTCATAGTAAAGAACTTCTTCATCACATCTAATCTAAATCTACCCCTCTCTAGTTTAAAACCATTTCCCTTTGTCATATCATCACATGCCCTGGTAAAAAGTCAGTGATAGTGTATTTCCTAATAGACTATTGTTTCCAAGGTCACCATGATGTAATAAAGCAACAGCATTCTGCCTGTCTGTGCTGTGCTGTGTAAATGCTGATGCTTCTAATTATGGTGTCATTCAGAGATGGGACTTCTTCATCTAGGCCTACTTCATGACTTTCATTACCTTTTAAAAAGGCTCCAGCTACATGGAATATTCAGCTATATTGCTGTCTTTAAGGCCATGTGCATTATGGTGTTTCAAAAAATAACTGTACTCTGTTTTTTGTGTATTACGCATTGTAGCATGTGAGGCTGCGTTTTAAAAGTAGCATCTTCTAATTTATAGTAATGATGATTCTGCATATGGAATGAGTATCAGTTAGTTCGCTGGAAGTGCTCAGACAGCTGCACAGAGCTTCAGTCCAGACCTCACTATTTGCTAATAATTAGTTAGTCTAACACTTGGAAGCTTATGCCGTTCAGGGAATGGGGAATGTGTTAGTGGTCAGCTGTGGCTCCTCTGGTGACATATTTCTGGCTATAAAAGCAGAGCTAGTGTGCCAGGATGAGAATTCACCTGCATCTGGATGGTGAAGTTACTTGAGCTCCAGAACATGAGGCTTTGAAGCACTTCAAGGTTTGCTGTTGTTGCTGGATCTTGGCAAATTAACAGCAATACACTGGCACCAGCTCACAAACCTGTTTTATTGGAGTGAGGGAAAATCTGGGAGTTCTCAAAGCATGAAATCCTAGTCCTTGGGCATATGAGCAGAGTGAGTTAGTCTTTCACAGTAGTTTTTTCATAGCGTTCTTTATCTTCCATGTATATAAATGCAGCAATGTCCTGCAAATAAATCATTTTTTAAGAACTTTCGGGTGCTGAAAGAATTTGTATAAATCTATGATGGCTTTTCCATGTTTGTGTTCTTGGGAAAATTGCCATCTACCTTCTGTACATTTGCTAAGTGATGATTGGGTTTGTACAGCTAAGTATAACAGGAGAAAGAAGAATATCTCTTCAGCAGACTCGAGTTGAGACAGCTCTGTTATAAAGTCTGCTATAAACTAAGGCAAATGCAATGCAATGCATCTGTCCCACTGCCAGAATGATCTAGATAATGTTGAATGCTGAGACATTGTCTAGATCTGTCCTGTTCAAGCCTCTAAACTTGTGAATCTGTCTTCTGAGTTACAATAGTACTTGGGCAGCATCGGATGAGGGTATGGAGTGAGGCAGACAGAAAGGAACACATGTAATGTCTACAGTTAGTGTTTTTGATGAATGCAGCACCATTTCTTTGTGTTGGCCACCTGCTGTTTTCACTCCTCTTTCTCTGCACGCTTGATATTTTTCTCCCATCTGTCCCTTTGTCCTTGGCTGCAGTGACGAGATAAAAGTACTGCCTCCTAAGTTTTCATCTTGTCATTAAAGTAACCTCATTGCTCCAACCCTCCCTATCAGTATGTATGTGTTTGTGTTTCTTTGTCATCTCCCCTTCCCCCCATTCTCACTGTCCTGTGTAGATATATATGTAATGTACTATTTCTGATGCACTCAGTAGATATGTATAGTAATGTATTATCTATCTCTGATTATCTAAATAGAAGTACTACATATACAAGATACGAGATAGAGTCAATATTCATTCATCCATACATATATACATGTAAAATATATATGTTGGATACCTAGTACCTTTCATTGCAGAAGATTCTTTGTATGGCCTTTTTATTATCGAAATAACATTCATCATTGTAACTGACCCTTCAAACTCAAGGGAAGGGAAGTTTTTAATCAAAAAACCCTGCATTTTCTTCATGAAATGCTGTTGGGATCAGATGTGCTTTGAACTGTTGAAAACTGTAATTTCTGTTTAATGTTTTCCTCAGGAGATATTTTGAGTATGTTAAAATAATATAAAGAGAGAAAAAGTAGCAAGAATAACATCTGCTATACTTGGAGGGTCTGAGAACATGGATCTGAGTCCATGCACTGCAGGTCATTGCCTTCCTCTCTTGATGTGCAGGCTGCAATGTGAAAAGTTCACAGTACAAACCACTGCTGGAGGAGGGGAGGAAACAAATGTTAATGGTTTACTCTTTTCTTTTTTCAGAACCAGCCTTGGGAATATTTACCAAAATCCCCCCCCGCAAATTACAATTAATGCAATCTTTTTTTTTTTTTTTTTCCTCCTCAAGTTAGGAAATACCAGTACAGTCCTGTGTGTGCAACTCAGTTCTTGTTATCGCTGCAAATTCTTCAGGATGTAGCCTTTGGATTTAAATATCCTTAGCAACAACCTGTTTGGGTTTTTTTTCACAAAATTGTAATTTTCTCTTGTAGTGTATAGGTTAGATACAAGACTAAGAATTGCTTGTCCAGTGCTACAAAAATATGCCCTGTACAGGGAACAGACTGAGAATGCTAAGTTAAGCCACATTGCTGGTTATTAAAAAAGAAAACCTTTTAGCTTCTCAGATTCAGAGCTCTAAGAAGACATGGTAATGGGTTCAATATATGTGCAAACTGTAGCAAGGTAGTAGGGAACTATTTGTTCTCTGTGCCCTTATTGGAAATGCTGGCCTTAAAGTGGCATCAAGAAAGATTCAGATGAAACTTTTAGAAAAATTTGGCAAAGGCAAAGACAGTAAAGAGCCAGGATAGTTTGTGTGCAGAAACCGTACATTTTTTGAATACTTTAGATAAATATCTGTCAGGGACCAAGTGTTAATTAATTTTGTTGAATGTTGCCTTTTCCAATGCAACAAATTTAAGCTTTGTGTCTAGAAGAGTTCAGTTGAAAAAAAGTGGTGTTGAAGAGAGCTGACATCAGACCAGTTCTGCTTGTGACTAGTACATGCAAACTGGTTGTTTTGCCAAGTGGTGTTGCCACTTACCTGGCAAGGTTTGATATTCTGTGGTATTTGCACAGTATTCTTCTCAGACCATTCCACTGATTTCAGATTATGCTCTTGAGTCCAGTGAATGTAACTGAAAGAGGTTTTGCCAAACAGCAATAAAGGATGTAAAACAACCATAATTCCAGTTGTGAGGTGTGCTTTTAAAATAATAAGCAATCATGATTAGTTTAACTCTTACTTTCTTATTGTTTAATTTAGTTTTTGTTTTGCTTTTTTTATATTAACTTTGAGGAAGATGAAAATATACATAGTCTGTAAAATCTACTTATTCATTAGGATGGTTCAGAGAACAGAGCAAGTCAGTAATTGTGAAAGACTATTTTCTGTCTCCAAGTGTTACCCCAGTATTGCATATTGAAGAAGCTTTACTTTGTGAGTTTCTGGCTGCAGGTGTAAACTAGCCAGCAGTTCTGAGTCCACAGTGTAGCTGTATGAGGGAAGCAAAATTCCACTCCAGGTTTGCAGCCTTTTCGTGTGAATCTGCCTTCTTTAGGGATACTCTGAAGCCACCACAGTGCATATTGTTTGAGTTGAAGGTTTGCTGGAAGATTGACTGTGGAAGCAGAAAAATGTTCATACATGTATTTGTTTGCTAGCATGCATCAGTACACAGGCACTTTGCTGAAAAACAATAGCAGGTAAACAAAAACTTGGGCAGATAAAGTTGAAAGAGATTGTTATCTGTTTTAACAGAAAATCATACAAGAGGCAGGAGAAAAGAAATAAAAATACAGTTTTGTCAACTGCTCTTTGATATGTTTCTCTAAGCCCAGCTCTGATAGTGATGTGGTTACATGAGAACTTGTGGCTTCTTGAAAACCTATGTGTCTGGAAGCTAAAAATCCAGAAAAAAAATAGAAAGAATGACTAATGTTGACTTTATGATGTGGGTTTATTTTTAGGCTTGTTCTCATTATGTTCTGGGGAACCTGCCCTATTGTATTTTGAGTCCTTGAATATACTAAGCATTTTGAAGATAGTATAAAAGTGAATATGCTTAAAAACAATGGATTTTAAAATAGTGTTGATTTTAACTCAGAAGATGCATTACTGGCAACATATATTGTATATTACTAGTAAGCTATGCAGTGCAGGCAGTCCATTTTGGCAAGAACTGTGTATGTCTGGGATATAAAGAAAGGCATGCTTAAAATATTACTGTGGGGAGGAGAGTTCAGAGGTATTCCTTCATTTCTTAAAGGCAGCTGGGGCCCCTCTTCTTGGGCAGATTCATGGGTTAATTAGGAATTTAGGTTTTAGGACACTCATCACAGGTTTTAAAACTACTTTCTTTCCCCACCTGTTGTGTTCACAGCTGCTCAGTTAGACACTTGGCATGGTAAGTGCATGCATAGTCCCCGTTAGAAGTTGTGCTATACGTTGTGGCAGGATGATTCCCAGATTGAGACCTTTAGCAGCCAGCAGCAGATCCTTTGGGCATTGGACCATGAGGGCTGCCCTGACTGAAACTGTGAGCTGGGGAAAGTCTTGTTCACTTGCTGAAAAGGGTCTGCTAGGTTGTGATATTTCCCACCCCACTTCTCTGACTGATTCTCTCTCACAGGCAGGAATGGCATCTCCTGAAAATCCTGAGCAACTGATCATTGCCTTGGAACCTGAGGCTGCCTCTATCTACTGCCGAAAGCTCCGCCTGCACCAGATGATAGACCTGAGTAGTAGGGCACCTGTCAATGGTTATAGCCCAAGTGACACTATTGGAACTGGATTTACACAGGGTACTTCTTCTAAGCACTCACTTCTTTAGATTCTTATGCCTAAGTTTGATTTGTCCTGAGCTCTGTTTTCTGACCATTTCTCATTGTCTTTGCTCTCTTGAAATGTTTCAGACTAGCATCAGTTTGCTTTTATAAACTGTTTTGCTGTTCACTGTACTTAGACTAGTTTAGGCATTGGTCCAGCAGAGATGTTTGCACATACTTGAATTTTTAGCATACAGGTAGCTTCATAGCCTTGCCTTTATTGGGATGTTCTGGGAGTCTTTTAGTATTTTCACAGCTATTTTTATGCCTTAATTAAAATGAATACTTTGTGTTCGGTCATATTTTTTTATAAAAATATCAATTTGTTGGAAATAATTATGTTTGATTTGCTTTGTTATTGAAGCAGTGTTAAACACCTGGATCTGCAATGAGACTTGCAGTTAGAGGTGTTCCAGAGTTTTCCCTAATGGTTTTTGATGTAAACTTTATGAAATATCAGTAATTACTTTCAACACTCAGGGAATATTGGAATATAACAATGAATTTATCTGCTTGTAGAACAGCAACTAGATATGGTACTTCTGATTTATTTACCTGGGATCTGTTAATATCAGTTTGAAGACTGACTTAAAATGAGGAACATAATTTAGACCACAGTGTAAATCCCATGCCAAAAGTTCCTTCATCACTAAAGAATTTTGAGCTTGCTGTCCTACCTGAGATTGGAAGAAAACAGGAGAGGATAAAAAAATATAAAAAGAGGAAGAAAAAAAGAGCAGTAAGATGTGATTGCTGCATAATGCACAGATTCCCATCTGTGTGAATCGTAACAGTTGCGCTGGTGGTAGTTTGCAAGTCTATCCCAGAATGACTTGTTCTTAAGAATTTGTATTTTACAACATTTACTAGGTCAAAAACAATACAGGCAGAGGGAATATTAAGCCAGTAAAGCTATTCCTGTACTTACCAGAGGGTATGTTTCTTAATTAGGAAGAGTCACTGCATCATTTTCCCAGATCCATGCCTCTCCCAGCCAGCACTTGTCAGATGTGTTCAGTGTTATGGAAGCCCACACAGAGCACAGGACATGGTCCCTTCAGGGGCCTCTCGCCTTCTCTGCCCCTTGTTCATGTCCTGAACCATTCCAGTTCCATGTGATTTTACAAGAACTCACTTTCAGGCTACACAGGGATTTGCCTTTGGGAAAATAATAAAAAAGTTTATCTGGTTTAGGTTTTGAAGCTGGGCAGAATCTGGCAGATCATGGACTTCTGCTAGCAGGCTTTTTCTTGCATGGGGGGCTACCATTCTCCTTATTGACTTTGTATGGTAAAAGCTATTTGATATGAGAAAGGTTTCCTGTCAAAAGTAATGAAAACAAAGTTTGGAGTGAATTAATTTGAGGTTAGAATTAAAATTTCATAAAGGCATGGCAGGGACCCAAGACAAGCTGAGAACAGATTAAGGAGAAAAACCCTTTAAATATAAACAGAGAGAAGCATTCCAAGGACCGTATTATTGCTGTGAAATCAAAACAAAAATTTTACTGTTCCTAGTAGCCAGGATAACCTTACTTCAGGCATAGCTAAAGACTGGCTCTTGTGTTCACTTACCGCCCACAGCCATGAATGAAAGGACTCCCATTGACTTCTGTGTGCTCTATGTCAAGCCCTTGCTTGAACCTAGTGCTTGTTCTGCTTTGAATCTTAGTCAGTTCAGCTCTCACTGGGTGCTGCTGAGTCAGTGCAGCAAGACTACTTGTCTGCATCACAGGGTCCTTATTGGGAAGGTATGGGTGCAAGTGGAGCTGGTGGTCTTTTTTTTTTTTATGTTAGCTACTATAGAAACTAGAAGCAAAATTCATTTGGTGATTTGCAAGTGGCTGTTTTCAGAAATAATGGTATTTTCATATGTGATATGATGACTCTCTTCTGTAGTTTTTTGTAGAAGTCCTTGTGAAGGTGAGTGAACATTACACAGAGTGACACAGCCTGAGCCAGGCAGCCCTTTGAAAACCAGAATAAAAAAAACAAACAAAAAAACAACCTCAAAGCCTAAATCAGACCTGTTTATAACTTTCATATTAGGCTATTCTTCTGATTCAGTTTAGGATCAAGGCAGATACATGTGGCTGAAAAACACTTTTCCTTCTTTCTAGGAATAGCATTATAATCGTCCCAATTCTAATGCAATGATTTTTGTTTGTTTCTTTTGTTAAGAAGTGATGCATACAGATCTGTCAGCCTGATTGCACTTGTCTTCTGCACCTTATGATAACAACTTCTTCATGGTTTCCTATACTCAATCATTTTTTCTCTGTCAATGCCTAGCTAAGGAACACATCCGTCGTAATCGACAGAGTCGTACCTTTTTGGTGGAAAATGTCATAGGAGAGATCTGGTCCGAACTGGAGGAAGGTAGACTATTTTTCTTGAATAAACTTTGCTCTCACTGTTTTATATTGCAGGCAAATGTGTTTTGCACAAATGTGCTGTGCCCTGTGCTGTTCCTATTATAAATAGGAAAAGAAAAAAACCCAACAAGGTCACGTGCTGCTTTTAGTTACTAACGCTGAACTGCAATTCTAGCAAAACAGGTTTTTTTAGGGAGATGGTATAAAAGAATCCGGATTTTAAAATGAAACCAGACTATTTTTGTCAGAATAGCCCTTGTAAATATGCCATAATATTAATTTGGTAGCCCACCAGATTGTACACCAGTAGCACCAGCAATTCCACTAATCTGCCTATCATCTGTGCTAAATCAATATCTTTTGACATCCGAATTTCATGGTTTTTATCAATCATTTCATTATAATTGCTAACAAAGATAAAGTCTTCCATGTAGACATTTTCGACTTTCTGTAGGTCATTATTTCTTGTGGTGATAATGCCCCTGAGAAGCTTTCTGTGCAATATACTGCTGATAATATTAATGTAAATACCAATTGCCTGTTCCTTTGGCAAACTAGGTGACCG
Source organism: Corythornis vintsioides (assembly GCA_025447755.1). Taxonomy (NCBI): domain Eukaryota; kingdom Metazoa; phylum Chordata; class Aves; order Coraciiformes; family Alcedinidae; genus Corythornis; species Corythornis vintsioides. The sequence goes on from JAOEGS010007115.1 coordinate 37,677, forward strand.
TTACATCGTTGTTGACAGTGGAGGAGGCACAGTGGATATGACTGTCCATCAGATCAGACTCCCTGAAGGACATCTTAAAGAGCTCTACAAGGCAACAGGTAATGTTACTTCCACTGTTTGCTTTATTTATGTGATATTTTGACTTGTCAGTGGAGGAAAGGCATGCTTTTGTTATTCACTACATTTCACTAACAGTTCTTCCTGAAGTAAGACCAGAATTCAAAATTAGTATAACCCAACTGCTGGTCAGCAGACATGGGTAAATCACTTCATACTTCTGATGCTTCCAGATGGTAAACCTCACACTGGAGAGTAAGAAACTGCTGTCTCCTGTGTTACTCACTTCTATTCAGGCCATGAACATCTGTCATCCTGGTTTGACTTCTGCTAGTAGAGTCATCATCTTCCTGCTCTTTGAGAGGTTACTGTGTACTGCTTCTCTATCCAGGTACTCAGAGATGCACTGTGGAAATATCAATAGCTGAGTGTTATAACTGGATCCTTGTAAAATTACTTTTGGCAGAACAGAAATTTCCTTGGACTTAAGGGACTTAATATATTCTAATAATTTCACAGGCAGTGTAACAAGGAGGGTCTACCATCCCCTGGGAAAAATGCAGAATCCCCAACAAAGATATAAAGTTCAATTCATTGTATTGCATTCCCTTCCTGAACTACAGATCCCCTTTGCTTTTGTCCTGTATCTGAGATGTTAAGCACATGTCAGCCTATTATCTGTTGCTATGTCTATTTACAAAGTAAACCTTCATCTGTATGGCTCATCACTGAGCTTTCTCAGTCTTGGTGGCTGTAAGATTACCTCAGGAAACAACCTAGTAAGAGCAAATGGGACAGTGTACATCACGTCTGTCTGCTTCTAAATATGCATCCAATCTGCACCTTCCTGTGTGTGGATAGAGAGGCAGTTTCCTTTGCTTCTAATAAAAATGTTTCTGTTTTATAGTGGTGGTGTTACAGTGACTGTAGAGGTATAGGACTAAAAGTGAGTCCAAGGTAAGATGATGTTCTGTATTAGACCAACTGTAACATTTAGGAAAGATACCTCTTTCTGTAGACCTTCTCCCATGACAGTCCTAGTAGTGTCAATCTGATGTGTATTTGGTCAACCTGAAATCTAAAAAGCAGTTCCTAATATTAAAGCTTTGTTTTGTTTGTAATACAGGTGGGCCATATGGTTCTCTAGGTGTGGACTATGAATTTGAAAAGCTGCTGTGCAAAATATTTGGAGAAGATTTTATTGAACAATTTAAAATCAAGCGTCCTGCTGCCTGGGTAGATCTGATGATAGCGTTTGAGTCACGCAAACGGGCAGCAGCTCCAGACAGGACCAATCCACTCAACATCACTCTACCTTTCTCCTTCATTGACTATTACAAGAAGTTTCGAGGTCACAGTGTAGAACATGCCTTGAGGAAAAGCAAGTGAGTAGACCATTGAACCTAAATGAAATGCAGGATTAACTACTGATAGCAAAGACAAATCATTAAAATATCCTAATTACAATGTAGACTGAAAGATAATAATGTAAAACTATATTACAAGAGTGAGAAAATGGGATTTCCTGAAAAGCAGTTACCAGAATGAAAAGTTCTGATCAGTCTCTTGCAAAAACTTGACTTGCAGTCTTCTGGCAGTGTTTTCTGTTGACTTATGTCTATGACTTCTGTTAGGCCACCACTGCATCACTTTAATGAATTTGACCATATATTTAGAGTCCCTTACATGTTAATTAAGAACACCAAATCAAATACAGAATTTGACGTCTAAAATTTAAGTTACCTTGAAATGTTATTTTTAAAGGTCTGGGCCCTGGAAAAGATCCACGATCTTGAGTGAGATACATAAATACATTCATAGCTTGGGGCAGGTTATTAGCAATACCAGATCACAGGTGAAAACATGTACTACTGCACAGAGCTCTGCAAAGGGAAATTATTATTCTTTTGAAGTAATGGCAGGGTTTATTTTCTTCTTGTATTTTACCTGTTAGATAATTTTCTCAGTAGGTAGGAAGACATCACCCCTACAGAGATTTTAAATTCCCGATTTTTGGTATTAAGAAGGCACACCAAATTACAAGGTCATGCTACAGAAAAGGAAGTGAGGAGAAAGTGGTAGTAGACATTTTGCATCTATTGAGATTATATACTACAGTGGACCTGGAGACTCGTGGCATAAAGGAATGAACAAGAGAGCCTGCAAATTTGGGGCAGAATGCTTGCACCTGAGAGCAGAAGACGTGCTATTTAGTACCTGGAACTTGGCTTCTTTTTTGTGTGTTTTTAATCCAGTGAATGCTGAATGTAGCATACAGGCTGAAACTGCTGCCTCTCTTCCTAAAGTTATTAGTAAATGTACTTGTAAGTCTAAATGGCTTGGAATCCAGCTCAGAGTCACTTCCTAAGTGAGACTGAGGTTGTGAAATAATTTAAAATCTCTGGGAATTTTCTTCTTCACAAGACCAGCTCCTTCTTATTAATAGTCTTAATGGTGAATCTCAGAGGGAATGCTAAATGTTCCCTTCAAATAATATGAAATTAATTGGATAACAGAATAAAGTCATAAAATTATCTGTCTTGGAAGGGCCCTTTGAAGGTCATCTAGTCCAACCACCCATGCAGGGAGCAGGGACTGTGGTGATAGTTAATGTGCACAAATGGAAGGAGATTGCTGAGCAATATGGATGTGTATCGGTGGTGGAATAACATAATGCCTGTATTCACTTAACAAATGTTATGCCCCATTAAAAATGCTGTGCTCCCTTCTGCCTCCTGAGGCTTTCCATACTTGCTTGTTTTCCTTGTGTGTTTCCAGTGGCTTCAGCCTGCAACTGCTGTAATCTAAATGTTGCCCTTCTGGGGATGAATCAGTGCTGTTTCAGATGAGCAAGCACTGGATTTTCTTCCAGCTGTTTCAGAAAGCAACTGAGCATTGGTAATGCTACAGAAGGCAATCAGGCAAAGAAAAAAAACAATTAGACCAGCAAAAATAACAATTCTGCCTTGAAATCTTACATTGCTGTAGTTGGTATGGGGATGGGTTAAGGTGAGGCACTTTCTTCCAAGCAAAATGTAATCTAATTCCTTTATTTATTCAGTGTGCCTTGTGATGCTCAGTTGTTTTAGTGTCCTTTCTGACTGTTATTTTGTAGTGTGGACTTTGTGAAGTGGTCATCCCAGGGAATGCTGAGGATGAGCCCAGATGCAATGAATGCTCTTTTCAAACCTACCATTGACCAGATCGTTCAGCACCTCAGTAAGTATCTGTGTGTAATTCCACTTTCTGACTCAGCTGAAACTGAAGCTTTCCTTACCTATTGTAAACCAGTAACTGTAACTAAAGTCAAACCACCCCACTAATACACATCAGATGTGAGCAAGGAATTCAGTTGTGAAACTTGTGGTTCTTTACAAAATGGTCATGAAAATTATCAAAGTAAGGGACATCACCTTAATACATATTATTCCTGCCTAGTTCTAGTACTAGTTATTGAATGTGATTCAGTCCTGATACTGTCTAAGTGTCAATTATTCTATATTTACAGTACTGCAAAAATTCAGAAAGCTGAAGTGCACCAACTAACCCAGATCCTGCTTTTCATGTTTCAGGCAACAGCTAAATAATGCAGATATGTAACTAGAGTCTTGAGTATTCCTGCTATTAAGAACTCTAGTTCATTCCTTCTCAGTGGAGGGTCACATTTGTTCATGACTGTCCAAATCACTGTCATCTCTAAAATACAAACAATAAGTGATGCATTGAGGTAAAAGTACTTCCAGGCATGGCTTAAGCAGCACTGAATTTATGTATGCAGTAACAGAAAGTGACAACGCCTTATTGGGAAATTTATTCTTAAAGTCTTCTTGGTGGGAGGTTGGATTTATATCGATATAATGTATGTGCTGAGCCAAGTATTGCTTTTCTACACATTACAAAGCACTAATTGAATAATGTTTGGAATAGTTATCTAACTTTGCTCACTGTATGTGATGAATTATTAGGTAAGTTTCAGAGGTCAACTTAGTAGGACAACTGGTATGGAACAGCTTATATGTGAACAGGGAGGGAGAGACTTAAAATTACAGTGGTTGTGACAGATAATTCAATCCCACTGCCTCAGTTATTTGAACTAAGGGTGAGCCTGCAACAGAATTGTATGATTTTCTTGAAAGTAGGGGATGTGTGCTTAATCTAAGAAGCAACATCTGTAAAAATGTAAGGGGATATTATTTTGCAGATGGTATTTATAGCCATTAAGATTTTTGGGTCAGAAATAATAATTTAAAATGTTATCTGGACTGCAATAAAAGGTATGTGAGTCAGTTAGGTTTGGGAATATCTCACTGATACTTGTAGTGGCAAGAAGATGTCTGTTTCCCTACCACCCATAATGTGACTGGTAGGGAATGTCTCCCTTTGATAGTAGAAACTAAATAAAGAATGTGTTTTAAATGCCGCTTCAGAAATTTTGTATGCTCTGAGGTAAGTGTCCATTCACAGTGAGCAAGAGTATAGAAGAGACTACAGAAGTGGAGCTGGTGCCTGCTGAGAGTAGCAGTGTGGGCACATATATGGCAGTTTCAGATCTGGTGCATTCACATGGGACATTCAGTGCTTTTAGACATAAGCAGTTTAATCTGCTTTGCCTTGTGATGGTGGATTTTTTCCCTATTGAACAAGCTCTGTTTCTATTTAGGTGATGTGTTTGATAAGCCAGAAGTGACCAATGTCAAGTTTCTGTTCCTGGTGGGTGGCTTCGCTGAATCCCCCTTGCTCCAGCAAGCTGTCCAGAGCGCTTTTGGTTCAAGATGTCGAGTCATCATTCCTCAGGATGTGGGCCTGACTATCCTCAAAGGAGCTGTTCTCTTTGGTCTAGACCCTGCTGTGATCAAAGTGCGACGTTCACCTCTCACCTACGGTGTGGGTGTGCTCAATCGGTTTGTAGAAGGGAAGCATCCCCCAGAGAAGCTTCTAATCAAAGATGGCACACGCTGGTGCACTGATGTCTTTGACAAATTTATCTCAGCTGACCAATCTGTAGCCCTTGGAGAAACTGTGACACGCAGCTACACGCCTGCCAAACCTTCTCAGTTAGTAATCGTGATCAATATCTATAGCTCGGAACGAGATAATGTCGGCTTCATCACTGAGTCTGGAGTGAAGAAGTGTGGCACCCTTCGCTTGGATCTCACAGGAACTGATGCTGCAGTGCCAAACCGGCGGGAGATCAAAACACTTATGCAGTTTGGGGACACTGAAATCAAAGCCATGGCCATTGATGTTGCCACCTCTAAAAGTGTCAAAGTTGGTATTGATTTCTTAAACTACTAACAGCCCGTTTTTCCCACCACAGCCTGTTTGTGAGACTGATCTTCCACTATTCTGTTTTCTTGACTTTCATATATCATGTAGTCACCTTGAATTTCAGCAGGCTATATGAGAACAGCCAGTAAGGTGGGATATGTTGTGTGTGTGCCCTTTGATGATCAAGGCTGGATTTTCAAAGACACTTAAAAAGTTTTGGGAGAGAAAGTTCCAGAGGTTGTAAAAGTTCCCAAGTAACTCAAGCATGCTTAAAGATATATCTTTATTAAGTAAATAATGATTATTATTGAGTCCTGAAGATTAGTTTAAAAGATATAAAATCCTAATCCTTTTGCCTTGTTCTTGTTCTTCCTCTTCCTCCCAAGAAAAACTCAACTCAGTGGTTGTTGTAGGGGGTGTATCTGTGAGGTAGCTGTTTAAACAGCACCATCCTCTGGCAATGGGAACAAATTAGTAGTCTATGGTATTCTTTCAATTTTGCCCTGTGCTTTCAAAATTTTAAGTGCTGAAAATCAATGACTTAAAGAAATGGGAGCTGAGAATCTTAAATTCTGAGATCCTACTGAAAAGAAAATCTTAAGAAATCCTTAAAATTAGATTTATATGTATTTTAGGAGCCTAATACTTTGCTCCAGTTTGAAAACAAGGCCTTTGTTGTCATAGTTCTCAGAACAAGCTCTTGGATTAAATATCAGAATTGCCCTCACTGTATTTTGGAAAATTGCTAAGAACAAAGCTATTTCCCTCTTGGGTCTTCTGAACCTATGCTTATTAGTTTCCATTTGAAAGGACATTTGCAAGGGACATCCATTGACCATCTGGTCTAACCACTCAGCTCTGAATAGTAGCAACTAGAGCAGGATGCTTTTTCCAGCACCTGCAAAGATGGAGATGTCTAAACTCTGGGCAACCCATTCCGATGTTTGACAAACCTCAAACCCCATTGGAAACCTTGTTTTGTTTTGTTTAAAAGTAATTTCCTGAGTTTCAGTGCATGCCCATTGCCTCTTGTTCCTTCACTGGATACCTCTGAGAAGTCTCTTTCCATCATTTTACTGTCTTCTTCTATCAGGCTTTTATACACATTCCTGGAATCCCCTGAGCCTTCTCAAGTGTCAGCAGTTTCAGTTCTCTCAGCCTCTTCTCAACATGACATACTCAATCTTTTAATCATCTTCATGACCCTTTTCTGGTCTCAGTCCACTGTGTCCATGTCTCTTGTACTGTGAAGCATAAAACTGCACCCAGCACTCCAGATGTGGTCTCACCAGTGTTGAATAAAGAGGGATAATCACTCTCCTTGACCTGCTGGCAATGCTCTTCCTAATACAGCCCAGGAAGCTATTGATATTATTTGTTTCAAGGGCGTGTTCCTGGCTCAGACTCAACTTTGTGTTTACCAAGACCCCCAAAGTCTTTTTCTGATAAGCTTCTTCCCAGCCAGTTGGCCTAGAGCATGTACTGGTGCATGGGGTTATTCCTCCCCAGGTTCAGGACTTTGCATTCATTAAAGTTAATGAGGTTTCTGTATGTACATCTCTCCAGACTGTTGAGGTACCTCTGACCCATCTGGTTTATTGAGTACTTCTCCAGGTTGATTATATTTCTTTTGTTAATCCCCATGTTAAGATTTGGAAGTACAGTTAGGTGATGGCTGTTCACGAAGATTTAAACATTTTAAAAGAGAGAAAGCACCCAGATCAAAAGTATAGATTTTGAGTAGCAAACTTACTGACTAAAATATATTTCTGGGTTGAGTTGAATGACGAGTAAAGTGAAAGGCAGAAGCCAATAAAAAGAAACTACAAAGAGCATTAAATAAAACATTCTTTACATGTCATGAGCAGACAGCTCTAACACATGTGAAATACAGTGATGGTCATGGTAGCATCTTTTTTTTTTGCAAATAATAAGTTTCTGGAAATGCTTTTGTAACCACTTTCACTTGGAAAATTTCTACTGCAACTGAAAAAGTTTTGGTTGGTTTGTTTGTTCTTTTATTCAAATAACTTCTGAAACTTACAGTCTTTATCTGCCATGAACTGACAATTTCAAACTCAAATCCAAATCCTGCTCCAAATTGACAGACTAATACTAACCTGTAGAATCACCTTAAAATCCTGACACTTTCAGAGCATTTATACAGAGCTGCCTGATTACCTGATGGAATTCATTACATTTTTGAAATGTTAATTGTTAAACTAAACCTTCCTTTCTAATAAGTTAAATCCATTACTGAGACTTTTGGGAAATTAAAGTTTTATTGATTATTTCACTCATTCATGTTCCAACCCTGCACTTAAGCTTTCTGCATTTAGACTGCAGTTTTACCACAGTGAAGAGCTGCAGCACTACTACATGCTACTGCATTTTGCCATTGAGTTTTCTGTGTCTCCTGCAGAATTTCCTAGTTGAATGTGAAATCTGTTCTGCATTCAGCTTAAAAAAAGAAAAGAAAAAGGATTATATAGAATGCTAGTCACAGTATCCAGCTGGATACCATCTATAATTACCAAGTCTGCTGCTAGCACTTAGCTTCCTGCTGCCTGCTAAATGCTTTAAAAGCTATATACTGGGATTTTTTTGTGTGTTGCTTTCCATGGTTTACAAACAAGAGAAACTTTAAGATGAGTTATGAACAATATAATTTTATGTATATACAATATTTAAATATTGTACAGACTCTTTCTTTCTACAGTGCTATTTTCTTGTATAAAAATGCTCTTTGCCTCTATTGATTTCATTCAGCTGTTAATTTTAAATAACATAGTTTCTCAATCAGCTTCTGTAATTATAGGCTTTTAAAGATGGTAAGATATGAAATATAAAAGGCTGATCTTATAATAATGGGAAAGAAATGTTGATGTGTCAGAGAATACAACATTCTTCCTGCAATGCAAGTCATACCAGTTAAGCATATTACACAGATGCACTAGTATGTTGCCGGGATTTTAATTTCTTTGTTTCTAATGGTGACCATTCCATCTCCAGCAGTTCATCATAATAATGGATGAATCCTCCTGTAAAACCAAGATAAAAATTAGGTTATGATCTGGATATACAGCTTCTTCACTGGCTTTTGGGATTTCGTTAAGGATCATCTCTAGTTTAAAAAAAACCCAAACACAAACCTGCCTTCCAAAGCCAGGCAACACTGATTTATTGTAGCTGTAGCTAAGACCCAGTCTCCATCTACCGCTAACACCTACCAAAAGACAAAATTCTTAAAGACACATAGGCTTTGGTGTCTTTGCATTCTATAATAAACTGAATTGGTCCAATTCTGCACAAAATTTTTTTCGGTGGCCTTAAGTTAAAACTTTGGCCTAATAAATGGCTGTAACTTCCTCCTTTCGTCTCTGAAAAGGTGAACTGCAAGATCAGCTGGCCAGTGATTTTTGTGCTTTTTTTCAGCCTGTCTGCAGGGAATGCTAAGGGTGATTTCTGCAGCTCTTCTGAAGCATAGTTCACTGCACAGTAGCGATTCTCTACCCTTTCTTATTCCACCTTCTGTAAGATCCCATCTGGATCCAGGCAGAGGTTTGCTGCTGGAGTTACCCCACTGTAACTGTAAAATGTGGTTTGCATATTTTTGCACTTCCTCTTTCTGTCTGATGAGAGCACTGTCAAGCTTATCTTTGCAGAGCACTGAGCTATTGAACAAACTCCCAGCCGTCCCTGTTGCCCTCTTTAAGATTGGAAAAATTTGCTTGTCTAAGGAATTAGAATTGTAAGTAGAATATTATGCTGTGGTCTGTAGTCTATAACCCAATTAAGAATTTTACACTGTAAGTGGCATGTGGATGCCCCCTTTGATAAAGGATGTTAGGCTGTAAAATTAATATTAAAATTATTTGGAAACAAGTAATTTTTAGAATAGTAGTTCTGTTACTTTTGCAGATTTCCTGCAGAGCATTTTTTTGATAGGGGTTTCAGATGACATTGTGCAGCTTGAGATTGAAAAGACAAGGCCTGCTGTCCTTAGGGAAAGCAGACAGTCTTGGCAGAAGTTCTGCTCTAAGCAGCAACTTGCAAGTTTGGGCCCAAGTTACTTAATTCTAGGCTGAAAGTTAGCAGCTAATTGTGATGGAATGATTAATTGTGCTAGAATATGATAAATGTGCAGTCGTGGTTAGGACAGTTTACATTGGTATGAATATACCAATAGTTATATACAGGAGTTTTAATGCATTATTATGAGAAGGCTAATTATATATTGCAGAGATTTAATTGCCAAGATAAGCTGCATATTTATGATATGAAGTGGCTTAAGCAGATGAATAGTATAAAAGTTGTTGGGCATAACGTCACAGTACTCACCTGCTTGAAATAATCTTTAACTATATTATAAAACAAACCATTGTGGTCTTGTTCACCTCTGTGCAAGATAAATTCAGATTTCACTGATGTTTGGAAGCTGTTCACAACTTGTCTGGATTGTATCTTGAGTGTTCCTGTGTCTTCAATCATGTCAAATAAAATCCCATAAAACTAATTTTTCTTTTTTGGGTGTTACTAATTTGTGACAAAGGTTATAAAAAGAAACCTAATTTATTGTGAAAGTGAGAAAGGCCAAGTGGTTATACCTGCATTTGGATGCTCCTTCATGTGTGTAACTGAGCACAAGTGATGTCAACCATATGTACTGCTTCTGAGATGTGGACGCCTGGAGTCTTTGCCAAGGGCTTGCAGGCCCCTGTGCAGCACACGCAGCTCTTTGATAAGAGGCTGATGCATTTCTAGTTCACTTGAGTACTTTCTAGGGGGACTCCATATATGCCTGAGGTAGAACTCCACTGCTGGTGATTACTCCCACCAAAGTTTGTAGCTCTGACTAGGGGGTGTGTTAGAGATAAGACAGAAAGTATGTGTACAGTGCCAAAAGCAGGTATATTTTCTATAATGATGCTCTGAGAGAGCCAGGAAATAAAATATAAAAAGTGATATGTCAAAGAGGATTTAACCTCTTAAGCCTTGCCAAAGGCTGGTTTATTGTTAAAATCATATTGTCAGGCCAACAAGCTGGCCAATAACCAGATATATTTGCATGAGACTGAACAACTTTATTTTGTGTTATAGGTCTGGGAATGTTTAGTGAGGTGCAGCTGCACTAGAAAAGGGCTTGTTTAACAGTTTGAGACATATTTCTCTGCTAGCTATTGCAGGCCATCTCCCTCTCAAATTCAGCAGTGTTGGCCTAAGTTATGGAGACAATCAGCGGTGTATGTGACCTTAGCCTACAGTGCAGCTCTGCAAAGATGCAGAGAATGAACTGAGATGTGTAGCAGCCACTACACCCCAGCTTCTACCTATTTGCTGCAATGAAGATGTTTTACAAGTGCTTTATGACTATAATTATAAACACCTTCCTAATAGGCTAGGTACTGTATTTAACTTGTAATGAACTTGATTTCAGCTAAACATTCAATTAATGTTACTAGTACAATGGGAAATATAATTACAGCCTTCAGAGACACATTAAGAACCAAATTTCTCTTTTAGTATTCTAGTGTATTACTCTGATATCCAGGGGAATTTCATGCATGTGCATTCACAATTTGGTCCTTTCACTGGACTTCTCTAGATTTAAGATTTAGGTTTTCTCATATGGGTGTGTTTAAAGTTACAGCCTGGTCTTGATAGGAAGGAGTTTATATAAATTATTGGTTCTACCAAGATCATATAAATCCTGAAATCTGCAGGTGGTGTTTTCATCTTAACAGCCATGGAATAAAACAACTGACAAAACAACCTCAATGACAGCAATGTCCACCATTCCCAGAGATTCTCTCCTTTCAGTTTCCTGAGCAGCTATGTTAAAACAGCATCCAGACACCCATCTTGAGGACAATGGATTCCAAGTTCCCTGAGTGCAAGACCTACCTGATTTTCAAGAGATGCAGGTGAGACAAATTGGTGAGAACTGCAGATGCTTTGTGTAACTGGGATTCAGATCTGTTATTTGCCAATCTCAGTAGGTATGGATGTTGGAAAATTTGTACTTAATTTTTTAGGAAGATGCTCTTTTATTAGTTCTCATTTCAACCCTTGCTTTGTTCTAACAAAAATAAACTTTTTTTTTTTTTTTTTTTTTTTTTTTTTTTTTTTTTTTTTTTTGTGGTGGGACCTCTGTAGAGTGACAACAGGGTATTGAAAGGGCAGAATTTTGTGCTTTTTTTTCCCCTTCAAATTAGAGATCTCAAAGTGGATAGTCAAATGAAGAAGTTTGTACTACAGTCTGTGCAGTCCACAGATTAAAAGATCCATTTCTTGCAGCAGAAACTTACACCATCCTGAAAACGTACCCCAGCAAATGTCAGGAGTGCTGAATAGCCTCTGGGAGGTGAAGATGTTCATGGTGTATTTCTGATGTAGGATTTCATGACAATTGTTTTTATACCCATGACTTAACATGTGGATGTGCTCATGGATTATAAAAAGGTAGGATTATCTCAGCATCACTTAGGGGTATATTGAAAGCAGCTAAGCATGAACCTCACTGATATAAAGGGGCTAAGTGCACTATATTGAGTTAGTTAACAGGAAACATTGTGTTGCAAACCAGGAAATTCTGTATCTTCTTCATTTAATAAACAGTTGTGTAGGTGTTGGCTATACTTTTGAAGTAGTATCTATTTTTCAGGGGCTGTAATAGTAGGAAAAAGTTTGCTAGATGCTATATCCCAGGAGCACTGGCTTTGTGCCTAGAGCAGAAGTCATTGAACCAGGACCTAGTGTTTGCTAGTTTACTGCAATGTAATGGCAAAAAAAAAATTGTTTTAAGAACTTGGTAGATGGCAATTGCTATGATCCTTTTATCGGTGTCCACAGGTGAGTTTACATAAATGTGGAGAAATTAAAAATACTTACTCTTGGAGTATTTTGTGCTACAGCAGAGCCAACTATTAAAAGGAGCATTGATTGAGTGTAAGGAAACCAAAGGAAGGAGCTGAAGAGGTCTGTAATGAGGATCTGGACGTGGCAGGACAGAGGCACTGGTGTGCTCCAGCAGTAACTGAAGATAGGGAAGGTTTCAAAACAGAAAGGAGTGGTCAGACTGACAGCTGTGAATGCTAGTTTGTTAAACCATAATAACCTAAGGAGTTAGGTCAGGCTCCCTTTCCTAAGAACAACAAGGAGTTTTTCCTTCCCTCTGATCAATGAGCTCTGTACCTCTAGTAGGAACTTCCGTCTGCCACCAGCTGATAAGAGCAGACACCAAACCAAACATATCCTGTTCCTCTGCAGCACAAAGAGCAGCCTCAGTGCTGACCTGCTGCCTCCCCCTGCCTGCGCCATCACTGCTATTTGCTAACACCCACCAAGGTTGCAGCTGAAGCATCACAGCGTGGTCTGATGTGTTGTTCACAGAGCTTTTACCTCTCATATGGTGACAATCATAATTGATCTATTTTCTCAGCCCATACCCCCCCCCAACACACCCTCAGACATGCACACTTCATCTAGATGACTGTCCACCTCCCAAAGTGAGTGGAGTTGAGGGAAGGTAATGAACAAAGCTGAATCCAGCAAAAGAGATGTTGGTCCTGCATGACATCTGCAGAGGTTCCTGTCTTTTTTTTTTTTTCCACAAAAAAGGTTACAGCACCCTCCTTCAGATAATTTTCCCACTATATTCCTTGTGTCAGCAGAGGTCCCAGATGGCAATGGAATCTGCAGGGTGTTTGGAACATGCAGCTAGCTGCCTTGTCCATGAAAAATCCTTAGCAATTAGTACATCAGTGGGCAGGAGAATAGATATTTTGTCAGCTCTGGGCCACAAGGTCAGCATTTAAGGCTAACAATTGTGTAAGGCACTTTAAGAATCAGGTAACATGATTAAGGGTGTTCCAAAACACTTCAAAATTTATTTTGTAGCTGTTTTGTTTTGTCTTAGGGGTGAAACATATGAGATGAAAGATCAAAAAGTGCCATTCACATACCAAGCATGTCACATGACTGAGGGGTTGTTGCCAAAATACACTGATCACGTCCCACAGAAGCATCTATAATTTCTCTCCCTCAGAATCAGGTAGTGTATAGTATTAATTGTGGCTTTATTTATTTTTTTTCCCCCTTTTTTCTTCTCTCTGTGCAGACACATCCAGTATTTTTGCTGGATGCAAAAATGAGAGATGCAAAAATTGCAGAGATGCAATTGCATTTCTGGCAGAACATCACAGGAGATGCGTGCAGCTGGAAAGGACCTCAGACTTCAACTATGTCTTGACTTCCTGATGCAAAACAACATTAATTCTGCCTAAGCTGCCCCCAACTTTAACCTGATTTTAAACCTTCTGATGTTGCAATGGTGCCACCTGGCCGCACAGTTTGTGTTTCACTTTACTCACAGTTTCTGAAGTTTTAAATAATGTCAACTCCATGTCTGTCCTCTTCCTAGAGAGCACATTCCTGCCCTGACAGCTTTTGACACATCTAAAGGCTAGTTTCATGCTTGCTCTGAATCAAATTCTCTAATTAAAACCCAGGTCTTTTAATCACATTTTATAGACCTGTGATCTTTTTCCAGCTCTGTTGGCAGCTTTGAGGATTAAACAGTGGATGCTGTTTTTTTGCAGATAAGCATGTTGTTTGTGGAAGGACATTTGGAAACTGATGCTGATGTTGCTCTGTGTACATACACAGAGCACTTGTGCACATCCCACTACAAAACAGAAAGCCCTGGCAAAGGACCAACAAACAATGGAATGTAATTTGAGTAGCTGAGGAACCTTGTAGTTTTGATTTTTTCAAACACTGATTAAAGGTCTTCTTATGTTCATTCCAACTGGGACATATTTAAAACTTAGGGGCTTGTTATAGTAGTCTCCCTTACACACCCTCAATGATAAACTCCCCAGCTCTTATGTGGCTGTCACAGGAACTGTGCTTTGGAAAATAAGGATCTAAATGAAGACTGTTGGAACACAGTGCTTTAGATTTGGTCATTAATTGTTATTTTACTCAGAATTGACGGGTGTAGAAGAAGCACATGATCTCTTGGTAGATTCTCAGTGTTCCGTCACCTAAATCTATATGACTTATATGATGCCAACAATGTATGGACAGCCTTATGCAGCACTGTTTCCTCCCTGATTAACCGTCAGAGCAAGCAGGATTGCTGTAAACAATCCTCTAATCCCTGTAATGCAAACTCTGTAATACAGGATTTGTTTCATCTGCCCTATTCTACTTCTCCACAAGGGAGAAATGAAACATTTTTCACATTGTCTCCATATCCAAAAACCCTCACATGAACAAAGAAGATTATGGAATTGGTATGAGAACCCCCTAAAAAATCTGGCCCATAAATGCACATGGCCTGTAGACACAGTCCCAGTTGGGACTGGACCTGTTTCAGATACCAAAGCAAAGCAAAAAAACCTCATGAAACTCCTCAAATGTATTGAACCTTTCTAGTGGCTTTTATGTGTGTTAAGTTATATTCATCCTCCCAGAGTACTATTAGCATATTCAACTACATTTAAATAATTAATTTTCTTGTTATATGACAACTCTTACTTTTTTGTTCTTTCAAAATTATTGAAATCTGTGACAAGAGGTAGTAATACAAGGAAACGTTTGGTTTCTGGTTTGCTAATCAATTCCATTATATCTCATTCTTCACAATTGCTTTATTTAATAGCACCAATTTCTGCTTTCAGGTCTTGACTTCTCTGTTAAGCATTTAAGTTTCAGATTTTTTTTTAATCTTTTAACCTTTATCCCTTTGAATTTTTTTTTTTCTCAGCCTATAATTTATTATACAGTCTCCTGTCAGAGGAGGAGGTAGACTAGGTGATTTTTACTGTATTGCAAATTATAATTATTATCGTTATTTGCATTAGTAATGGATTCATTCTTATCACTGAAAACAATTCCATTATCTGATCAGACAGTTACCTTCACACTGTCCGTGATCATATATTTTCATTAGGCACCTCTTTCTCTGTGGGTCAAAAAGAGAATTATTTAATGCAGTCACTTTTCTCTTCACATTTTCCTCATTTAAAAAGAAGTTTTTAATCCCCTACAAGCATCCTTCAGAACAAAATGAGTCCCCTTTCTCCTGCCATGTTGCTGTGCCTTTAGAATTGGCAAGGGATGGAGTATGGCTGCTCTGAGCTGCCCTTCAATGTCCTTCTTTCTCAGTCACAGGGAGAAGGTTTCTAACTCAGGTTCAGTGGGAGTAACTGAGAGGATGATTTTTGTGACCCCAGCAAAGATATTTTGACGCATTTTTGAATTAAAGCAAAGGCTCGAGGATCTACAGACTCTCGTTAAGTGGAGAAACTTCCCTTCTCAAACCC
Organism: Corythornis vintsioides; assembly: GCA_025447755.1. Taxonomy (NCBI): domain Eukaryota; kingdom Metazoa; phylum Chordata; class Aves; order Coraciiformes; family Alcedinidae; genus Corythornis; species Corythornis vintsioides. The sequence continues at coordinate 53,333 of JAOEGS010007115.1, forward strand.
TTCCTCTTTGCATCCTGTGGGCGATATGGATTTGGAGACAGATGATTGCAGAGTGAGCAAACACATCCTCCTCTCTAACTCTCCACTGAATTTACTGTGCCTCTGCAGGGGTATAAAACAGTCAGATGGCACCGGTTTCCAAACTGCAAGTAAATGGGAGATGAGAAAGGTTGGACGGAGTTCTGAGGTTAGGCCACAGGCCCTCCTGAGGGACTGACAGCAGCCTTGGTGAGAGCTTTAGGTGGTGGAGAACTTCTTTCATTTTTCTCTCCTGTTGATTTTTATTCCCTCATCAAATGAGAGATGGTTGGTGTTTGAGTAAGAAATGAAGGACAGTAAGGAAGAGGTTGTCAGTCTGAAACAAGAGCTTGAGTTTATTTTTAAGCAGCTGCTTTGGAAGTTTCTGTAGCCCAATTTAGGCTGCAGTCAGCAAACATGTTCAGACAAGGAGGGGATGGTTTCTGCTCTTCCATCATCTCAGGCAAGACATAGATATTCTCAATGTGTCTTTTACATCCCACGTAATTAAGGTGATGACTGTTGTTTCTCCCATGAAGAACTTCTATTGTGTGAGAAATGGTACCACTCACAGGACACCTCACTTTCCAAAGAGGATAACCAGGGGAATCCAAACTCTGAAACTGCACACCCCAAGCAGGGTCACCCAAGCCACCAGTATTGTTCACTTCTGCTATTTTTAATGAAAGCAAGTAAGATTTATGTTTATTTACATTTACAAAATTATAATAATATGAATTACTGTGTGAAATATTGCATTGCTTTGGAGGTTTAGATCCTCTTTTCTTTCCCTTCACTTCCCTAATTGGTTTGATGTGAAGCAATTATCCACTTTCTGCAATTAAAGGTAAGATTTTTTCATAGGATACTACTGCAACAATAATTACATGGGCTGTGGAACAAAGAAAGGCTTGAATGCAACTTTTGTCTTTGGGTCTCACAATGAATGTCTTCAATGCACTAGGAAGTGTCATAGCCACTCAATTGTTAATGTGTATCTGAATACAACATTTAGAATAGCTTATAGAGTGCTTTGCTTCTTGTTTCTGTTTGTATACAAACACACAATTCAGAAGTAAGTGGCATGTAGGCCACTATTAGTACTTTTTTTTTTAATCAGGGCTGTTAGAGCATCACATCGACCTTGTCCTTTCTTCCTCTGCCCTCTATTGAAGCCTTCTGTTCTGACTGATTAAGAATGCTCATACGTTTTACCCTTTCATTGTCTCCAAATTTCAGAGGGTTTGCAGAGGAAAAAAAGGCTATCTGGATTTATTATATAATTTCTTTGGCAAAAGATGGCATTTTCTTCAAGTAAATATCTCTTTTGCAAAATAAACTGCTTTTATAAGTAACAAGATGTTAGCAAGTTTAGCCATGGCTTTTTTTTTTCACAGGTAAATGCAATCATACAGAGTATATATTTCTGAAGTATAAGGGTGTGGCAAAGTATCTTGTGATTTACACTCAAGAACAAAATGGCCCTCAGGCACGAAATCATAAAATTCCTATTTGCAACCTCTGAGGACTCATCCCAGAAAGGTATGGAAATAAATATGTGTACATAACACTGTCAACTGTGGCTAGGTGATGAAAGCTCTAATATGACAAACTAGATTTAAAAAAAAACCCTCAAGAGCTTCAGGAAGGATAATTCATCAATGCCAAATTAAGATGCACTCAAATATTTCTTGAAAGATAGAACCTCATTATCCTACTGATTTATGGAGCAAAGTAATGACTATAGACAGCATTGTCTAAAGACAACAATGAGCACTGCTATATCTCAGTAATAATTAGAGTCACATGAAATCTTCAATTTTTTTTTCTGTTCTCAAATGATTTATAATATAGGAGAGAAATACATTCCACATGGTAATCTAAAATATAATGAAAATATGTGGCCCAAGTAGCTCCCATATTTAAAATTCTGATTGCAATGCTGGCCACCAACAAAATAATAGTAATTTCTGGCAGGAATTATAAAACCTAAACTACAACACAAAGCATTTTTTTGCCAAATTACTCATTCCATATCCACAATTATAGCCCATTTGTTTTCTTATGCTGATAACAAAAGATACATTTTAAGCTCTGCGCTGTGTTACTCTTCCTGTAATAAATAGAGTTTTTCAAAAGCTACAAAATGATGCAGATAAAAATCAAAACATTTCTACGTTTAAAGTTTCAATCAAAGACTTGCCATGAATGGTGTGATATTAAAGTTTAAAAAAAATAATCAATTTCGTCTGTATTTTTGAACATGATTTGTCACAAATAGCATTCCCAATAGATAAGAATGATTATATGGTAAAGAGCATAATTTATATATCTCAAGCACTATGCTTTTGTCACTGACATCGTTAAGGAATTTGACACGTTTGCAGGAGAACAATATATGTCAACTGAAATATATACCAATTAGCCATAAATGGGACACTGAAATGAATGATGCATGTGCATGCTATACTTACAAGTAATAACATGTGGTTTAAAGTCGCTTGCGTTTTCAAACAAGAATTCTTTTTATGTTGTCATTTAAAAAATCTAATATTTCAAAAGGTCAGGAATAAATAGCACCATTAGCATTAAAAGCTAGCTAAAGGGAAAGTAATTTGTTGTTCATTTAACATTGCATTTTATGTAATAGCTTTGTAAAGTGGTTGGGAAGGGGGGGGAGAGAGATTTTACTCTGCTAAAACAAGATGACGGCAGCTCCAGTTCATTATTAAAAGGAGATTTTTTATTATGCTATTGTCAACTTTAACGTCTTGATTCTGTTAGGTGTTTGTTAAAATTACATGGGCTGCTGAAGTGGCTATGACAGAGGATAATGCAGAGAATATCATGACTGTCAAAACAATTGTGTAGGCTAGAATCTGGTTATACTAAGGTAAAGGAACAAAAGACAAAGGAGAAACTCTTCTGTGGTGTTAGGAAGTTAATAACCCTGTTGAGATTTCCTCAGCAGGAGGTACTGAGATCAGAAAGCCAAATTCTAGAAGAGACAAACAATGAAGGCAGAAGGAAGCAGGCAATGTCAGAGGGACGTGGGGTGCATGGAAACTCAGCATCAGATGCCAGCTCCTGTGTCTCTGTCTATGCATCCTCTGAGTAAACCCCTAACCATTTCTCTCCCTGAAGAGGGAACGTGTGTTACTCCTCGGACTGGATGACACAAATGAAGTGGGAAAGCATTTAAAATCCTGCAGCTGGATCCTCTGTCTCCTGCACAGCTGTGGCCATGCAGCTGTGGAGAACATGGAAAGGCTTTGCAGGAAAAACCCCAAACTGAATTTACCATAGCCTGATACAGCACAAACAATTCACATTCTTGAACTTATTAAGCTTTACACTCTTATTCTACCACTGTAAGTCTGACTGCAGATGGTAAAAACTGAAACCAAAAGAAGTGTTAGCTCCTCACGGACCATGTAGGCTGGGAAGAAAACACACCAAGCAAACTTTTCTGTGCACTTGCTGCTCTTGCTACTGCCATGAGAAAGTGCACATAAAAATAAACAATATAATGAGGGGAAGACACAAGTAATATTGACAGGGTGGAAAAATTCTGGTTTTCTCTGTTCAGATAAATTAGACCAGAAATTGGCTTAGCATTTTAAAACTCCACACATCCATGACAGCATAACAAGGGGTGTCCCCTTTACTAATTAATATATTTACTCCTTATTACCCTCTCCTTAACTCAAAGTTTCAGAGAATCAAAAAACAGTGATTTGCTCAATCAAAATTTGGTTCATACTGTGCTCCACAAATGAGTAGTGCCTTTTAATCTGAGAAACAAGCACAAGTGCAATTTAGTAAGTTTTTAGACATTAAAGAAAGCCTGAACATCTCTGACTAAAACTAAAATTGCTGGGAGATAGTCTCTTTACTTGGGTTAAACCAAGTAACTCTTTTTATTTTCACATTAGAAACTTATTCCTGCTCTGAGCATGCCTACAGGTTGCCAATCTTCGGTGCGGATGATTCTTTTTCTAATCTTTACAGCCCCCTCTCCCTCCCATCATTCTGGCAGAGTTCTCTGAAATAATTAGACTGATTTTTCTTCTGCATTATAAGAGTAGTGCTCCAACACAGAATAAATTGCTTTCAACCTTCACTACTGCAAGGGGAATCTGAAGCCCTGCTAGGGGATTGATATCCTTCAGGAAAAGACATTCTGGGGGAGCAGAGGACACACAGAGAGGTAGAAAGAGCAGAGTGCCCCAGTCTGGGGAACCTTAAGAGAAACTGCTGAAGATAAAAGGTCCCAAGGAGCTGTAGATCTTCCAGCCCTAGCAGTTCTGTGAATTTTTTCAGCAAGGATGAGGTTTCTCTGGCAGCAGAGGAACAGCAGCCCCTTTCTGCAGCTGTAGATGAGGGAACCAAGACAGGTTTATGTAGGGACAGAAATGAATTTATGAACTATCCACATTTCAGCTGAATGTGTTTATCAGAAAGCTGGGAAAGAAGTGACCTCATTGCATTACCTGTTCTGACCATACCATCTGGCAGTTTTGTTCAAGGCTAAGGGGCCTGAATATGCTTTCTTAATCCTCTCCTTTCTGACAAGCAGTTCTCCTTTCTCTTGGTGCTTTGCAGGAGCCATTATCCAAATTCTTTTACTTGCCCCTTTTTCTTCCTCTTGTCTGAAATTATTTTGAAATATGCTGAAGCTTTCAACAGGCTTTGGCTCACTCACTCCTAAAGCTACCCAAAAATTCTGTCTATAGAGAGCTGTCCACAGACTTAACCCCCACCTCCCAAACCAGCAAAAAAAGCACCCAACACACATCACCAGTTACAACTGCACTGACTGTAGACTCCAGCGTTTTATGCATGAGTAGCTTTTATTGGTAGCAAGGTTTTGGTCTGTCTAATGTGTGCTATTAGCAAGGATGAAGAGTCTGCAGAACATCCTCCCTCACCGTCTCAGAACCACAGAAATGGTACCTGAAGGGAAAAAAAAAAAAAAGCACGTTGAGTTGTCAGCCTTTGCTGAGATTATACAAGTGGTTTTGTATTATTTGTATTATAAGTCAACCTGGTTTGTCATTTGAAAAGACTGAATCCAACATACTTTGAGCTCTTAAGTTTGAAATATTACTGCTGAGGAAAACATTGGCAGTGTTTATTCTGGTTTACCCCATGCCTTCCTTAGTTTTATAGTTTCTTTTTTCTTTCCCCAGATTTTGTGCTAACATCACTGTGTAGGTAACTGGTCACAAGCACTTGTGCAAAGGTCATGAGTCAACAGAACAATGAGTGCCTATCTACAGAAATGTGGTTCATCAGCAGTGTCAGGAAGTACAACTGGACTTAGAATCTCTGCTTAAAGGTAATGCTGCTGGGCTATAATCATTTTACTTTGCTTGAAACTGTTTCCATCTCCCCCAGTGTCTTTTAAGTTATGGCATTTTAACTATGAATATGTATATGGGCCTAAAACATATACTGTACCTCCTCTTCTAGATACCCAGTCATGGGGTGAATAAAATAAAGTAACTGATCTATCAAATGAAGAAGTTTGTTTTAAAAAGTCCAGGAAAAATAGTGAAACTGGATCACTAAATCATACTTCTTATAAGCTGAACATCCCAGACATATTCAACAATATCTAGAGAAATCAGTTTTAGCCTCTTTGTCTTAACTTGGCATTTAGCTTTTTAAGAGAAGCTTCCAGGTGTTAGTCTTGCTCATTGGAAAGGTAGGGGTATTGTCACCATCTTCTTTTGTCAGTCATGATCTCAGGATCCATAATGTCAATGGAAAGCTTCTGCTGGTTGTGCTGTCAGAAAATCAGACATGCTAACACAAGCTTGGGCACAGATAATTAATGACTGTGGACAGCAGGAGCTTGGCAAGAGTGATGTTGATAATTCAAGCCAGTGCTATTTTTCTCACCCAATGGGTTATACAGGATGTTTGCTCTTCTGAAGCCTAGAAGTAGTTTAGGTTTTTATTTCAAGTTATTTAAGGCAATGGGTTGTACTAATTAATTGAATTGTGGATGAATAGTGCCTTGAAAGGAAGGAAATATTTTCTTAAGAGTCTTTTCCTTTTAATGCTTAAACATCTTTTCTTGTGAAAATGCATTCACCCCACATAAAATTTTGTCACCTATCTTTCCAAGTAATTATCAAGATTCTCACAATGCATATACTTACTCTGTTCCATTTATTCCAGATTGTACTGTGACAGTTGCAGCTCCCAGTTTAGGAAAAGTTGGATTTAACCAGTTGTTGTTCCAAAGAAATTTAACCTTTGTAACTGTTCCGATGTTAGCTTCTACATCAATGAAGCTTGTGTAAGTGTTGGCTGGTTTGAGGGTTCCCCTGTGAAAAATAGCATTTTATGGATGTGAGGCATGTTAACATACAATGTTAATTACCAGTCAACTGATTGGCTGTGGTAGCAAGCAAGTACAAAGTTAAGAGAGACAATATTTAACATAATATGGTAACAACATTATCGACCATTTTCCACTGTAAATCATCCCAAATCAGTGTTTGTCAAAAGCAGCAATGGCAGGTGGGCCTGACATGCAGCACTCACACCTCACTATGAAGTCCAGTTATATCAGTTCCTGTGGAGAAGGAGGAGCTTGGTCCTTGTTGTTTATGTAGGCAGAATTTTTTCACATAAATTAAAATTTCATTTACTGTTAATTAGTTCATATGATACAGATGTTTGATTTTCTTGGAATGGCCAAAAGGATTATCCACCAATGGCCCAGCCTGTCTCTCTGGCAGAAATTCCCACACTTGCAGCACTGTGGCCGAATCAAAAGTGCATCTACTCTTCAGTAATTGTTGTTTATAATCTGGTTACTTAGTTCATATCAATACAGCAAGCTGCAAAGGGCAACAGTTTGAGAGCAAACAAGCAGTTTCAGTGTAAGTAGACAAAGTTATGGGCAAGAAAAAGTAGATTTTTATACAGTACATCATGAGGTAACTTTAACTGTAAGAACCTGTGGCAGCAACATTTTACAAGCTTATGAAAGACAAAAAGCTCAGAACTCTGCTAGTCCAGCATGACCTTAGTCAGACAACAAACGAGCAACGCCAAATTTTAACATTTTCAAATCCTGCATTCTAACCTTCTCTGTTTGAATGTAAACCCAGGGTAAGTGAACTGTTGCTGCATTTATATTAAGGGTCACATGATCTCTAAAATGAGGCTAATTTAACAAAAAATAATTAAAAGTACAAATTAAGTGTTCTAGAAGAGAATTTTATTCTCTATTGAATTTTTAACTTACTTGATGATCTGGTGCTGCCTTGTGTTCCCACTATTTCCATACAGGGCAATATTGACATAGCCTTTTAATTTACTCTTTCCAGAGAGAGTCACCGTTACTTTGTACCTCCAAACTACATAGAAAAAACAAAGTAAATTGAATTGCACCCAGAGAGAAATAGTGTCTGAGATATCAATTTTTAGGTTTGGTTGCGTTTTGGTTATTTTTATTTATTTTTTTGGTGTGTACACTGCAGTTGAAAGCAAAAGAAAATTATCACTGCCCTTCACTTTCAGATCAAGGCTTCATTGCAAGCTGTTGGACTTGACTGATGCTCACACATATGAATCTTGGTGCTCATTGGGCTTCCTTGAGTTATAAGCATTCAAAACAAATACAAAGCACCAGTGAGTCAGGTATGTCTTTATGTCGTAATGATATTGACATGAGACGTGGGTAGATATTTGTGTATGAATTTAAAAAAAAAAAAAAAAAAAAAAAAAAAAAGCTAGTCCTTAACATGGTAAACATAAAAAAAATTCTGAAGCTCAGAACAGTTCGCTAAACAACTCAATTCCCTCAGCTGCTTCTTATAAAAATTCTGCTCTAAATCCTTCACTGTGAAGGGCTGAGTAGCTATTGCACAGCTATGAGGGCTGCTATTCTGCTAAAATTAACTGTAAAACAGGAAAATAAAAAGGTTTGTTTACAAGGCATAGGAAACAATGGAAGCAATAGAAACTCACGAGGAAAATCCTTGGCCTCTCCAGTATTCAGGTAAAGTTTCAGGAAACTAGTTTTAATTTTATCTTTGTATTTATCTGCAAAATGACCCATATTTGGGCATCCATCTTTTGGGCATGGGAAACAGCTACCCTAGTGAAAACAAAATAAACAAACAAATACATATATATACACTAATGAATCATCCAGCCAGATGAGACATAAAATTATTAGGACTTATTTCTAACATATTTACTCTGTATAACAACAATAAATAAAAAGTAACCCTTCTTGTGACTTGATAAAAGATCATATAAGTGGACGAGTTTCTCAAAGACTCTGATTTTTCAGGGCTCTCTGTTTTTTTCTCATGCTATTTAGCTCAAACCAACCACATCAGTGACATCCTTGAGTAGTCTTGAATGGGAGCAGAGAGGAGAAGATGTCCCTCCCAGCAACTGAGAAAAAGAATGCTGTCTCCTTATACCTTCAGGATGGGTCAACAAAGGCTTTGTCTTGAAAATAAAACTCATTTTTGTCATGAAAGCAACTTTCTACTATGGTGACAGAAGCAGGTAATACCTTCTCCCAAAGTGATCTGAGAAGTGTGATCTCTATGACGTGGTCAGAATGTGTAAAGGTCTATTTAAGCACTAGGTAAGTTTATACCTCTGTCTCTAGAAAGTGATGTGCCCATTACCTCCCTGTGACTTAGGCTGTAGTTTCCTATGTCCCAGTCTGAGACAGGGAAAGGCTTCCTGACCTTGGTCCATAAACCATTGTTCATAGATTCATAGATTCATAGATATTAGGGGTTGGAAGGGACCTAGAAGATCATCTAGTCCAACCCCCTTGCCTGAGCAGGATCGCCTAGTTCTTTGTCCCTGAAGCCATCCTAAGTCACTAAAGTACTGTGATCATGGAGTGACCCCAGAAGGTCATCACATGTTATTTTACTTCTCACTGTTTTGAACAGAAGACATTTAGGCTGTGTTTGAAAGCTCCCCTGCTACACTATGGGGTCCCATGTATTGCTGTTTGATAAATGAATATTTGATGATTATGGGGACAGGCTCTCCTCCTTACCTCTTCCCCATTGTGATGCAGTAGAGCAGGCCTGGAGAAGCCACACTAGCCCCAGTAGTGCCTGAGGGCTGTCACATCAGCACAGAAACAGGGATGTCCCTGTTTTGTTGCTGCCTCCTACTTTGACCCATGTCAGCTGCATGAGTTATAATACTTTAGGATGTCTGACACTTCTCTTACAGATACACTCATTAAGTGCAGGCAAGGATACATAAATTGGATTTCAAATGTACAGATAAGAGCCACTATTTTTTCTGGGGCCCATCCTGCCACTCAGAGAACTACTTACTGCTTCAAAATTATCATATGAAACACAAGGATAGCCTTGAAATCCATCAGGGTAGATAATACTGTCAGAGTAATACTTGTAACTCCGCAAGTGATTGCAAGCCACAAAGTCCCGAGTTCCTGTGAAAAGATGTTCCAGATGTTAGTTCTCCCTTTCTGTTACCATTCAAGGAAAGTTACTGTCTCAGACCTTCCCATGTCATTGGGATGCACCATTGCTCCTCAAAAGGCTTGTCACTGTTCCTGGACTATCAAAGGTAAGGTTTGAAGCTTGCTTTTGCAACGCAAGGATGTTCTAAGGGATGTCACTGGCTCAACAGGTATAAAATACAAACTTTAAACGCTTTGTAGAGACTGTGCAGCTCAGCTCAGCCCCTGCCTTCCTCTTGCAAACACTTATTCAAACAATCTGACCGAGTTTCACAATAGAATCGAGAACTGCATGAAGCAGGTCCTTTGTAGGCAACAGTTGCATTACCATAACAAAAGAAAGCCAAATGATATTTAGCAGTGAACTTCCTAGGGCAACGATAATTTGCTCCACCCGAGGACTTCAAAACAAAATGATTATTATTTGGGGGGTGCTTAAGGTAGGGAGACTCTTAAAATTAAAATAATGAATATATTCTTTTCCTTTGTGTTGTCTTAATTTTCCTGACTTGAAGTTAAAAAGATCATATACAAGACAGTTATTCCTTTTTGCTTTAATTCTCCAATATTAATAACATTTATTTAAAAAAAAAAAAAAAAAAAAGGAGGAAAAAGTAATGTCTGCATTGAATAAAACCTGGAGAAAAGGTATAGTTATCACCATTAAGTTCAGGTATTCCCAGAGTTTAAGGTTTTTGCATTAATTTAAGAAAGAGCTCAGATAATATACTAAAAAATCACTAGAGCAGAACTGTTGGTTAGCTGATTAGCTTTTTGGGTTTGTTTTTTTAAATGTTATGTGCAATTTAATTTCATAAGGACAGAGACATTTTCTAATACTTAAAGCTTATACTAGAGCCACGTAAACAACAAAGGGTGTATTTAAGCAGCTACGTGTCAATCTTTTTTTTAGCTGACTAAAAATAGACACAATGGCACTGCTTTAACACAACCCAGATTGTAATAGGTAGTTAAAAAAAAAAAAAAAAAAGTTAATTATCTCAGGAGAATTGCAGCTGAAGATACTCAAGCAAAAGTGGCTGTGGCTGCAATTAAATAGAAACAGTGAAATGTGTTGTTACAGACCCTTCAAAAATTTTGGCACGGTATCAGTAACTTTTGATTTTGCTATCAGATACTTTAAAGGCGATATATTTTCCAGAGGAAAACTCTTTGCCATGTTGATTTTTGAATAAGCTCTGGGAAATGGGGTCTTTCAAGGATATTAGGAGTTTCCCTGCATTCTGCAGCTGTGGTTGCTGGTGGGCTAATGCAAACCTCCTGAAAGAAGAAAAATTAAGTCGTTACATTGTGAGGGGTGGTCTTCCCCTGAATTTGTAATGTAATCAACACACTTACCTTCCCAGATGCCATCAAGATCTACAATCTGTGAAACAGGGTTTTTCCCACACCCTGGCATTTGCTTTCCTCCATTTGGATAAAAGTCAATATGTCCGATAGCTGGGCTCATGCCAAAACCTGAAGCATTTAAAGCAAGGGTAAGTACCTTTTAAATTAATATTGTCTCATGCTCATAGCTGCTGGCTTAAAATTTGTCTGTATTTAGCATGCTAGGTTATGAGCAGTTAGTGACTGGTATGGTGCATTTATTCAGTGTCAATGGACTATCCAGCACAACTGACTCTTAATGAATTATTAGGATATGTAAGTGCTACAGGTCATAAATAATTTGGTATTAATACCTAGAGCTGAACACTCACCTAAATTGGGAATTGTGGGAGCAGAATCTGTGTGGATAATGTCGACAAAATCTGCATCTGATTTGTCCAGTCTGACCTCAATTGGAGTGCTTTGAAAATAAGGTTGAGCAGGGTCCAATCCTGAAAGAAGCAGACCAATGTTGTGTATAGATAAAGAGATATAGATGTATCACTGCACATGTCTATGTGCACACTATGTCGGGCAGGGGGGTTGGACTAGATGATCTTCTAGGTCCCTTCCAACCCCTAATATCTATGAATCTATGAATATCAAATATATAGTTGCCTATGGTTCCTTACATCTAAGTATTATATGTGTTAATAAAATGATAGTGTGTATTTGCACTTAACAAGTGGCTTTTCTCCCTGGCAGGAGAAATGGTTACCCATGTGAAGCCTATTACATTTTACTGATTTACGTCAATATTGAATACCAACAGTTGAATTTATTTATTTTTTTCTCTTTTAAACTGTACTTCCCTTCAGTGATGTTTTTTAAATTGAGGTTGCTGTGTCTGCCTCTCATATAACTGATCTACCTGCATGGTTTCTGGAGTAAATTGTTTGAGAGTACTCAAACAGGAATTGACACTGACAGAACCTCATGTGGCTGGTTGGAGGTGTTGAAACCACTCCGCCTGCTTCTGGATGTGGTCAGATTGTGGAAAAAAGCCCCAAAACTGTTTTGGAAGTGCTGATCCTTGGGCTTGATCCTAAAAGAAAATAGAATTTGTTTCCCAAATTGCTGCAACAATTTCAGGAGATAGTAAGGTCTTGCAAATTGCATGATTTTTTACTAGCTTATACTTGGATCTCTTGTAGTCCCTGTGCAGCAGATTTAGTTCGGGTTTTAGACTGAATTTTGTAGACTATTAGTCTGAGGTTCATTAAGCCTGAAATCCTCGAGGAAAAGTAACAGCTGAAAAGGGCTGTGTTAATAATATTCAAAATTGTCTTTTGTCCATGAAAGGGTGCTCTGCTTACTGCATGTAGTGAATAAAGACATGAATCCCATAGCTTTATCTTGAAGTGCAGCATGTGCTAAAGAATACAGACTGCAAGGCAAGTTACCTGTGTTTTGTGAAAGGGGTGACAGAAGCACAAGTTAACTGATAGTACCTCTTTTTGGTTTTGTTCTCTGGGAGAGTATTGGAGGTTTTAAACACTCAAGATGTTATCTTTACTTTGTGAGGTCTGTGGAATTTTTTTTTTTTTTTTTTTTTTTTTTTTTTGAGAAATGCATTCTTACAGCAACGAATGTACCTGTTTGCTGTTTCTTTTTTTGTTTGTTGATCGTTTCTGATTTTAAAGTGTAATTTAAGCAGTTTAAGAAAGATGAGTGCTCTCCAGTACAGGGCTACAGTGGCTGGTTGTGGGCATAGATGTTTTCATCACCTAAGTCTTGCAAACTGTCTCCTTCAAGAGTTGTTTGCTCTCAGGTAGTGTGGGTAGAGAGCAGATTACAAACCAACGGATACTGAAAAAAAAATTAAAAAAAAAAAAGAAGAAAAATTGCTTTTGGATCAAAAGGAAGATGAAACATTTTTTGCCAACAGTCACAGAGGCTTGATCTTGCAATATACAGGCACTGTTTGTGGCACCAGTGGAGTATATCCTGAATCTGCCTTTTCAGAGCAACATGTGGTCAGCTATAAAACAAACCAGAACCATAAAAGCCTTCTCTGGAGGAACTGAACAGGAAAACTGGCTCAGCAGTAGCCAGAGCTTCCTCACTTTCTCAGAGCATAGAGTGTGCAGCTTGCAACAGGGAAAGTCAACAGAGTTGGGGGGAGCAAAAACAGAATCAGTACAGCTGACCAAAAATTGAGAGAACAACATTATATTCCTTAAGAAAGTCTAAATTCAGAAAAGAAGGATCATTTAGAAGGGACAAGCTGTTACTTAGGACTTCAGTGAAAATAGGGGGATGCTTTATGATCATTCAGTTCTGATATTATCTGGAGAGTAAAAGAGAGCTCATGTAACTCAAATTAATGCAGGTTGTATAAACATGATGTCTGTGATCTCCCACGGTGGGGTGGGGGGGAGGGGGGAAGTGTGCGTGCGTGTGTGTGTGTGTGTGTGTGTGTAAGAAAGGGGTTTCAGTTCAAATCTGACTTTCTTTGAGTGCAGCTTTTTAGTAAGTCTATTTGAATCTGGAGAGATTATATAATCCTATGTGACTCAATTGTTTGCTGCCAAGGAAATACATAGATGTAGTGATTCAACAGTTAAGTGAAGAAATAATACTGTAGAAAGTTTGCTAGACAATAAAACAAACAAACAAAAAGCAATTACAGTTAATGTACTTTACTAGGTGAAATATTTATGTAGATATAGCAAAACAAGGTGATAATGGGTGATCTATCAGCTTCAAGCTAGCTGATCCTTGCAGTGACACTGTCAGGTTGAAGCACCAGAAAGCAAGCTCTGAAAAGGCTGACAAAATTACCAATGTGTGATTGTCAGCTGATGTACTGCAGGGGATTCTGGTTCTGCATGGAGCCTTTTCTTCACATTGCAAACTTTTTAGCAAGCAAAATAATCATCAGAGGCTGTTTTCCCACACTTACCAAGCCACTACTCCATGGCATTTTGTGAGAAGAGGCTAAATTCTATAATGCCAAAATTACCCTTGACTAAACTACAGCCCACAGTCGGATACAATCATAAATGAACAGCAATGTTTTATTAAGCAGTGGTGTCTTCAGTATGAGCTGTGACATATATAATTGACTTACCAGTTATTCTTCCAATCCCTGAGTGCCTCCTGCCAGCCTCACCTGCCACGTGTGCTCCCAGGCTGTGGCCAATTATGTGAATATCAGCTGGGGAGTAACTGAATTTTTCCTGAGAAAACAGGGACACAAAAAAATGACTTTATCTGCTTTCATCAGCAAGAAGGAAGATAAAAAATGGGCTGAAGAACTTCCTTTACATTTGATTATAGACTCAGGAACTCCTATAGGATTTCAACATCTGTTTGACAGTTTAGGTGCTTATGTCTAACATGTAGTTTTTTCAAAGCTTTTTCAAAGTTTTTTGAAAAATTCAGGTGCTGCTCTCACTTGGAGGCTGTTAAAAATCTAGACAGCTTTGTCAACAGAGTTCTGCAAGGCTCTGTATCCATTTTACAGCCTAAACCCATGAAGAGTCACAGGATGCTTATCTGATTTGCAAGATTCAGACAGGGTCCTATTTTTTGTAGAAAGGAAACAATATATATACACTAATACTTTTATTTCCTATCAAACTTCGCATGCAACACTAATTAAGAGCACTAGTCATGTACTGATTTACTTAAGTGACTTAAAGCTACTTCTTTAATTCAAATTCAGCTAGCACTTGTATTTTTTTATTATAAAAGCCAGGAGTTACACCTGGCAGATCAGGCATCCTGTATAAAGCTGGGGGAGGACATGAGAGATTCCTTCAGCCTTTTTGAACAGTAATTTAGTGGCTGCAATGCAGATATTGAGTGTGATCTATGGGTCTGAGCACTCCTAGACCCAGCATACTATCTATTTAGGTTAATTTATGGGAAATGTGTGCTGAAAGCACTTAGGCTGAGAGAAGGCTTCAAACCAAGCATCACTTTCCGTGTGAAAAGGGACAGGTGACACCTTCAGTAGTTTTAGGAACTGTGCACAACTGTGGGTCCCATTTATCCCACTGTGGTGCTGCTTGCCAGAGAGCAGTTGTCCTCCAGCCACTACTGGCTGCCAGCTGGTTTTCTGGAATTCTTAAGAGCTGTTTGGTAGGTTTTGTCTCTGTGAAAGGCAGTTTGTTGTGCCTGTTATCTCTGTGTACTTAAAACTATAGAACATTTTGTATCTGTTAACATAAGCTGGGATAACTGTTTGGCTGTACTATGGGGTGTCTTGTAGGAGTCTGTATCCCTGTGTTGGCTCACCCTGCTGTTATGACATAGTTCTCCAACTTTAAAATAAAGAGCCTGTTTTCAGAAAAATTTCCAAATACATCACTGAGTAGAAGAAAATGTTTTACACCGGCTACATTCACATTCATTAAAGTTCCTGAGCTCTTATTTCTTTCAAATCAGCATTATAACTATAGGTTTATAACCAGAGGATTCTTACCCCAAGAACATTTATAAAATAAGCTATTTCAGCGCCCACAACACGGACATTGTTTGATGCCTGGGTGTACTGACATCTTGCACCTCTTTTCCAGTTTACGCAGATGCAGTTCACATCTTCCACACTAAGCAGCCTCTGTTTTGTAAAACAAAAGTGAAAAACCAAAGAGCCTCACAGTAAATACAACCTGGAATTGATTAATGTATCTTATTACAGCTCAACTCAAAAAAGTTTCAGGAATCTGTAGAAGAACATTGTAAAGAACAAAAGCCTGAGCACGTCTCCGTGGCCCTGGCTGCTCCCAGGGGCAGGTGTGTGTGTTCACACAGGGCTCAAACAGTGACATGTATAGGAACTGGGGAGGACGCTGTAGTAATGGTCATGCTGTTGTTTCAAATACAACATTCTTTTTTGTGGAAGGAAAAACAAAAAAAAAATATTGATACTTTTAATTTCTATCTAGCTTTGTATAGAACATTAAGTAAGAGCTCTAATCATATACTAATTCACTTCAGTGATTTTAAAGTACTTCAAATTCAATTAGAACTTATATTTTTGATGATGGAAATTGAGAATGCTTTTCTGACAGAGATTTGTAAGAAAGAGTGTCTGTTGTTCTAAGCAGGTGTCTAAATTGCTTGTGTCACTAAACATTAATTTCAGATTTACACTTTATTTGGGAATACACATATACAGGCAGATACTTTATTGTCTGCCACAGAATCCAAAGCTTTACTTTTGTCTTCTGAGCTGGTTTGCTTGGCTAAGTGTATCCTGCTTTAGCAGCTTTGGTAGATTTATTCTTCTTTGTAGACATTATAAAATGTCCAGACTAATTACATCAAAGGATAAAAAAGTGTCTATGGCTATGCTAGAAGTGGTAAAAATAAATGTATAGATAGGATTATTATTTAATGGGAAGAAAGGTAAATTATGGATACATATAAGAGGGTAAATGTATTTACAATCCCATTTGTTCCACTCTTTACATAAAAGATTCACGGATATCTACTTTTTTTTATAAATTGGAGTATTGTGATAAAACACAGTCCAGTGTAATAGAAAAAAGAATTAAAAGTTTTATCTTGTGCCTCTACATCCTCATGAAAATTGATCAAAAGGATTTAGGGGACTAGCTGAAGGAAAATGTGATCTATCTTGCTGATTATGAAGTTCTAGGAAAAAAAATCTCTAAGAGTGCAGAATGGGAGACTAAGAATTATAAAAACATCAATCTACTTCTGATACTTTGAAAAAATTACTAACAAATCCCACAGTCATTCCTCAATGTTCATAACATGATAATCAACTTTTTTTTTCAATAAGAAATTGTTCAATAAATTACATTTATTTTATTTTGAGCTAGTATGAAAGAGAAGCAGGTGATTGGGATACAATACATGTGAAATACCTTTATTTTTGGTCAACTTTCACATTGCTTCTCATAAGTAAAATAGGAATATAGAATGTAAAGAAAACTGTAGTTGTGTGAAAAGTTAAGTGAAAAGAATTATACTAAAAATGTCATAGACCACTGACTGGTATTTTGCTCTGTGTGTCATGATTAATAGCTTTCATAAGCTGCAGCTGAAATAGAATGCATGTTTAGAGGATTTGAGAAGACCACAAGCTGGAATTGCAACTTTGTATAGGGAGAGGATTAACAAATATCTTGGAGAATTAGAACAAAAATTATTCTTTTTTTTTTTACCCAAGAACACAGACACTTTCTAAGCCAAATCCTGTTGTCACTCACCTCGCTAAAGAGAGAAACTGAATGCATTTTACCTCATGCTCTTCCTCAAGGTGCAGAGCTAAATATTTAAGTTTCTAGTGGTTTGAAAATGTGGCCTCTTTCCCCCTTCTCATCACTACCATGAGAGAAAATGGTTAAAAATAGAGAAAAGGAACATGTTTATAAATGCAAACCAAGGAACTTCCCAGGGACAGGATTTCCTTGTGGTACATACCTTGCACATGTCTGACAGCCAGTGTTCTTCTCCGTTATCTACAAATCCATGCACGATAAACCTGGTTATTCTACTTGCATTAAAATTTGAGTACTCAATTGTGGAGGCATCAACTGCAGAGATCTCCTGTTGTAGATATTAAATCAATAAACATTTAAATCTGCTTTCTGTAAATAGCTTATCAACATTGCAAAGAACTGAACTGTGCTTATCTGTAGAGGCACCTAAAAGTTTGACAATGTTCATCTCATCTGGAAGTGTTCACATGACTATGGGTTTAGGTCGGTATCTCCATTCAAAGCAAGCTTTGACACATACCTTAGCAGTCAAGAATTTACTTTTAATGTGTTTTCATCTTATCTGCAGGAAAAAAAAATGAGTTATTTTTAAAATCCAGACTTTCCCAGTACTTCTCAGTGGCCAAAGAGAAAACACAAGGGAGTGCTGGTTTGTGAGGGCTGGAGGAGAATGAAAGTTTTGCCCCTGAGACCTTGCTAAGGATCTGGAGCAGGTTGTCTCTTTAATGAAGTGGAGGTCTGGCATTTCTAACGCTTTCCAGGAACACAGCTGGAGTCTGTTTATGCTTTTATATGTTATTTACTAATGTTTAAACCACAATAGTTCTTACTTGAGAGACAGTAGGATTTTCTCTCGTGTACAGGAGGAAATGGATGTCTATTTTTTTTGGATCCCAGGGTAACTTATGGACAGGTCTTTCCGTAGTGCCAGACCATGGCATATCATCTGAGAAACATCCAAGCCTGTCATAGCACACTTCTTTGCCTGTAGCAAACAGATCAGATCAATAATGCATGAATGAGATCAGGCTAATCATAAATCATAGAATCTCTTCTCTGGAGGTCTTGAAAATCCTATGGTTTACAGAAAGCAAAGTCCAGCAGTTTCACTCTCTCAGATCTTCAAATGAAGCCACCCTATTGCTCATCAACAAAGTATTCAGTGGAGTTCCACTATGGGTATATTGTACCATAAATGGGGATCTTTCCACAGCTCTGTTTGTCTCAAGACAAAGACAGATGAGTTTCTCCTAAGACCAAGCAAAGATATTACAAATAATCAGCAATAACTTGACTGTGAACAGTTGACTACACTGTACACAAAAAGTCTTCTACAATACCAGCCAGTGGTTTCTGCAGAATAGAAATATTTTGCAGAATAAAATATACTTTTTTCAGGCTGCCTGTGCCCTCCACCCCTGAAGTTTTCTCCATTTCCATCACTAAAGAAGAGTATAACAGGTAATTTCCTAGTGCTGTTTGGTACAGCAATAGCTTTTCTCTAAGATAGAAAACACAAGCATTTCTTTCACACTCCTTGGGTGGGATTTCCAGAGTGGAGAAGAGGAAAGACAACATGCACACACATATTTATCTCACCATTGTTATACAGGAAAGCAAACTATGTAACTTCAATCAGTAAATTTTAACATGTCAGAGTGTAGAATACTATATCACAATATAGCAGCACAGAAAGACTATATAAATACTAACCCCATATGCTTACCTTCTGCCACGCTGAGCAGAAATAGTGCAACTGTCCAAATTCCAAGCATCTAAAACAGTAGAAAAAGAAGCAGCTAGGACTTGCTAACCTGCTTGATTAGCAAGCACACAGCTTTCTGGTGCTGAACTTTCTCAAAGTGAAAAGGGTGCTGATCTCTCTTCTCTGCAACATGGATTTATGACTGCCATGTATGTGAGACAACTCTGTTTTCTTCCTCCACTAGAGACTGGGAGGCTCTTAAACTTGCTAAAGCATAATTTAAATCCAGAGTGGTTTTTGTCCTGTTGTTGAGGCTACACTTCTAATTGAATGTACAATAGCTACTTTTAAAGCAGGCTATTATACATAATAACAACAAAAAGACACCTATGTGAGCTGTCATTCCCCTTTATGCTGCTGTGTGTGTTGGGAAGCTGACAAAGTAAAACCCCAAAACCTGAACTACTTACAATGCAGCCTTACAGCTTCATGCAATATTCTGCAAACTTTGCATGTACTTTATAGTCTGCTTTATCCTTGGAAATGTTCCCAGAAAGATAGGAGCATTTATTTCAGATTATAGCTAAGCTGGAAAACAACTTTAATGGGTGGTTTCTCTGAAAAATTCAAAATCCATGGACATAGATTTCTTGAACTAATGTGCCCAGAAAAGGATTGGAGCTCCAGAAGTATTGTAATTCCAAGGCAGCAACACATCAGGAATGGGACATTAAAGGTGATTATATGGATCTGTGTAGCAGTGCATTTAGGGGCCTGTCTTGGCTGGGAAGGCTTTTGATTTTGAGTGTTGTATAGTTTGGGAGGTAGGGAGTCTGCTGGGGTAGTTAGTAGGGAAGCACATCGTTGTTAATTCCCTCCCTTGCCCTGCATCAAGTGACTTTGGATGTGGAATATTCCTGTGTTTCTGGGTCTTTTATGCCTATTTCTTTACATCAACTCAATTTGGTGAAGACTTATCCTTTTAGGAAGTCTTCTTAGTGGGCCTGGTATGTCATACATTTTTTCTGGTGTCTCTTTCATTTTCTTGTTGAGAAAAAGTAGTGTTAGAAGGACAGTTGTCTACCCCTTTGGATCCTTTCTGTGCTACCCATGAAACTCAAATTTTGAGAGAGCTTTTCTCTGTTGAACTGAGAGCAAACATGCTAGAAATATGTACAAGTAACATACAAAATTCCCCCAAACACTGTGGCACAACCGCTTTGTGTAGTGATGTCACAGAGCCCTGTGAGTTGTTCTATGAGATATAACAACTAACTGGTGGAAAAAAGCCTGTGTACAGGACTGGGTCTGGGAGCCCCTTGGTACTGTTCATCTCCAGGAGAAGGCTGTAAGTGGACTTAAGAAATGAGATTTCAGCTAACTCTTCAGCTAGAAAGCTTTCTCAGCTTGGTTGTACTTTTAGGCTGTGACCACATGTCTTTACAGATCTGATATTCCTTAATCTCCACCTCTGGGAATGACCAAATGGATCCCACCTGTCTGTGTAGGTTTTACACTGCTAGTGGGGTTTCTTTCTTTAAATAGCAGTGAAGCTTTAAAATAACACCTTTGATAGTAATTTAGAGCTCAGTGCTCCTATCCTTAATTGATGTAAATACTTTTGTCTGAGTGATACAGGTGAAACATTACATGTCCTAGTACACCAGAATGGTTTAGCACTTGCTTAAAATCAGGCATACAGCCTTTCCCATTTAATTTAAGAGCTGTTGGAAAAGATTGAAGTTAGGATTTTATTTGTCTGCAGCAAAACAGTAATAACAGGGCAAGTGGAGTAACTGGACAACACCCTGTACTATGATCAGATGGTTTTGTTTCAGCTGCTTGCTTCCCGTTTGGGGAAGACAGGTAGGGCTGGGATGCATGTCCCTCAGTGTGAAGCAGGTTGCTCTCGGTGCCTGTGTTCACCATCAGGAACTGTTGGAGGAGAGACTGGTTTTGAGAAAGCTAGGTCGTCATTTATCAATTTCTATGTATCTGCAGTACTGAAGAGGTGTAGTCTGGAAAAGGAATAGGGCAGAGGACAGCACTGGATTTTTGGTGCTGCAGGTGTCTCTCTCCTGGAACACCACATGGTGCTTCCCAGCATTGTTCACACTTCCCTTGCCACCTGTCAAGCCACTGGGGGATTTGCTGTACCAGGGACTGCAGATCTTTCTTGGTTGAATCTCAGACATGTGTTTAATTATGCTTCTAATTTCATAAAGGGTTGGTTAGTGTTTACTCAAGGATACAACACTGACTGATGTTCTTTTTTAAAAAAAATATTTAATTCAGATATCTTGATATCTATACTCATTATAAATACATTTTAAATATTGTATTTCCATTCCTATTTATTAGAATTTTATCTGCCCAATTGCTTACTCATAATTTATCAAACACAGGGAAAGGGGAGTGAATAAATTATTTACTCTTTCTTCCTATACATTAACTTGTATAGAGTTTGTTTTTACACTTAAAAAAAATATCTATAGCCTTGGTCTCTTAAAGCTCCAGATGGCTCACTCAAGCCTTCCTTTGCAGAGCAGTACTGGTCATTTTAACGTGAAATAGACAACCCCAGCCTTTTCAAAGTCTGAGATATTCAGAGTTTCTCTCCAGGATTTTCAGTGGCTACAGCAAAGAAATTCAGCAGTAGCCAGGTCCGTGATTCAGCTGGTTAGATTCTTCCAAAGCAGGGAACACTTGTGGTTTGCCTTCATCTATTGTTTCCATGAAGGTGTGGTGTGCAAAGGGCTATTGACACCTGCTGAAGAAATATCTTGGTCTTGTTCTGTTCTTGCCTTGTCTCAGAATGTCTCTTGAGGGCAATGCTCTTGTGTGGGGCTAGAAGATCTTGAGCAATAATGTAGGCTGCAGAAAGAAGGTGTTTGGGACCATTCCCAGCCAGAAAGGTGTGCTGAGGTAGAATGCTGCCTTGAGAGTGTTTGACAAAAAAATCTGACAAATTATCAATATGATGGGAAACAGCTCTTACCCTGAGACACTGGTAGAGTAAGACTGTACAGTATTATAAATGGATTTTAGCACATATGATTTTCAGCTGCTTCCATAGTTACAAGCACAATAAACTTGGTTCATATAAGAACAAGTCAGACTTTGACAAATGTATTTACAAAGAACTGAAAATATAAAGAAAGCAACAGGCAGTTTGATTTGTGCTTTAATAGCCTTGTGTACTAACATTCCTGTACACAGGACTGATCGTTTGCTCAGCTGCCGTGTACAGAAATGCTTGTACTTGGTGACCTCTAACAAGGTGTAAGTAACTGGGGAACTCCATATGTCACAGTTCCACGGCCACACAAAGTTGACCTGTGAAAGAAAAAATACTTGCATCAAGATTCATTTATTTGTTTTCCCCCCAAGAAAATTGGAGATAGTCAGCCGTCACCCTGAGGAGTGTAAATTCAATCCATTATCCTGCTTAAGCCTTCCTAAGAGTCTACTGTACATAATAGGATCATCTGCATATTATCATTAACAAGGTGAATTTCTTTCTTTTGGGAACCAGTTGAAAATGTTTAGTTTCATTATATGAATAAAATTAATCTCTATATTCAGAAGTATAGAGTTCTAGATGAAAAATCAGAAAGGCATGTTGTGAAACTCCTTTTATTTGGCCTAGCTGCTTAACTAGATTGCCCCAAAGTTTGGCAGCTTTTATTTCCTTTTAGCTCACACTGAGAAGTATTTCATCAGCTTCTCTAAATAATCCATGTCAATAGATCTTATAAATAGTTTTTCTCTTGCAAAATATATCAATTCAACCTTAACCTAAACCCTGTGGATATGTGAAATACTTGACTGTGACCCTTCACAGACAGCTTATGCATATGTTTTAATGTTCCTCCCCAGGCTTTTCTTTATTGAGCAACACATTTCCTTCAGCTCTTCTAATCAGATCACGTTTTCTAAACCTCTTTTGATGGTTTTCCAGACTTCAGTCTGTGTGCATTGCTCCTGAAGTGTACTCTCCAAACTTGAAAAAGACCCTTCCACTGGTTACAGTCTCACCCTAGTTACTCAATTTAGAATAATTCCTCCCTGGATATTCTATACAATATGCCCGGTAACTAACGCACCTGGGAATGAGAATTGCTTTATCTTGGTTTGTAATAGTTTCCTGTGACAAAACAATATGCATTCCAAATTATTCACTGCTGTATTCCTTCCCAGACAGTTATTCCCTTCTTTGCACTTGAACACTTAATATTCTGTTTGAAGTCTGAATTCTTGCCTTTGTCTTGACTGGAATTCAAATTGTTAATTGAAAACCATGTGTGCAATTTATTAAGGACATATTTAAATCCTGTCTCCCAGGATTTTTGCTTACCTATGCCCATCTTCTCCATGAATTATATGGACTGTTTCTGCTCCCAATCTTGCCCAGAGCAGAGTAAATATTGTTTTATTCCAGAGAAATTCAATTTTTTTAGTATTTTTTGGATTAATTTCAACATCAAGGAATTTTGTATAAACTTCATCTTGTGAGAGGTCTCCACTGCAAATAGAATGAAGACAGAAATACCAGGTTTAACAGTTTAGAGACTGTTGAACAGAATCACATTTTCCATGAGATTTGGGATTTCTCCTTTGTTACAACAGAAATTTTCACTTTTGCAGTTCTTTGTAACAGCACAGGACACTGGACAGGGATGATGGGGTTGTGCTCTGAACAGGGAGAGGATGAAAAACTATTCCAAGAACTAAATGTACATGTGGCAGGAGATCACTGGGAGATAAGGGTGAGGCTTCTTCAAACGTGCTGAGTTTTGCAGTTATTGGTGCTGGGAGAACTCCAGGCATGGTTTTCAGGGAGGATTTTACAGATGAGCTGGGTCTGTGGGTCTTTGGTCTGCACATGTATGGAGGATGGTAGGAGAACAGACTGAAACACTTGTTTCAGTAATGTACAGAAGACAGTGACAACTACTTTGGTAGTCAGTGGGAGATGATGTGAGCTATGAATGAAGATCACTGGCCAGACAATATGAATATACCATTTAGATAGTAGTGATGGCTTTTAATATATTCCAGTGAGGAAGTATCCACTTTGCAAACATGATCAGTTCAGACACAGGATTGCCTTGCATGAGATCATACAGTGAGTCACTGTCAGAGCAGACTCTTGCCAGCACATGGAGTGTGCTGACCTTTGTGATGCCATGCTAGTGTGAGAATGGTTCTGTTAAAGCATGGGCGAGTACTCTAGAAATTACTTGCATTCCAGAGGGGGATTTTTTTTATTGTTGTTGTTTTCAGAGAAACACAGCACTTGTGTCAAACTCTATTCCTAATTTATTTTAAAATCACATAATTCATGGAAAGGAAGTGAATTCCTTTTTGCAACCATCTACCTGCCCTCTTCTTTATCAGATAACTTTTTTTTGTACCTGTTGTTAAGAACAATGTCTGCAACACAGAACAAATGTTTGAACTGTTTCCAAGATGTGGAAGATGTGCAGATTAAGGTTAGCAGCATTAATTGCTATAGGGAAATTTTATTTTATCTTACCTGGCAACTTCATATTCTTTTCTGTTCCCCTCTGTATCATGGAAAATTAGGTTTATGTCCCCCCTCATTTTTTTTACACCAGACAGTTTGATAAATACTTTTTGTCTCCAAGCTGCATAAAGAGAAGAAAAATAAAACTAGATTGTCATTGATATGAGAAAAATGCAAATATACAGGAAAGCTCTTTTTTCCTAACAGGAATTCGTTTGTGTCAGTAAATGAAAGACTTAGTGAGCTTGAATTTTGGTACCCAATGAGGCATATTTTTGTCAAATACGTTAACATATGTTTATAAAAGCAACAGAAGTGCATGGCTATAAAGCATTTTAAGGCAATCTGTTTACAAACATACAATCAACTGTAACAAACCTTCTCTACTTACTAACAAAAGGTGGGTCTGCTGCTGTATTTAAAAAAAACTTTTTGTTTACACACTTCAGTTTATCTGGGAATCTGTCAGCATAATGCCCCATCACTGGACATCCCTTCTGGGGACATGGGAAGCAGCATCCCTAGGGAAAAAAAAGAGCATCAGTTAAAAAGGGGGTGGGTTGTTGGGTTTTTTTTTCACCCTATCTCTGATAAAATTAAGGCTCGAGATGCTGTTCCAATCTTGCTAAACTGTGGCAAATCTGGATATTGTCACCTTTTATCACCAACATCTGATAAACCTGTTTTAGATCGTGGCTTCTGTACCCAGGCATACCAAATGAGTGTGGGATGAGCAGGTTAATACCTTTGTGGATCATGGTCTAAAACTCCCTAGTTCAAATACTTTTCAGCTAGAGTCTATGAGCAACTGTAAGCCAATTTTACTCTCATGGTGGAAGGGAACTTGCCTGCATCCAATTTGCAACACAATATGGAGGGGGGAAAAAAGAAACATCTAGTCATAAGTGCATTTATTTAGGTGCTCTAATCAGTGCCCAGTGTAAATAAGAGAAGAATCAATTTTTGTTTAAACTCCAAATGTCTCTTCTTCCATGCAGGAATTAGTAGGGTAGATACATCTAACGTATGTGCCCTTTGCATAAAGTCTTAGAGTGAGAATTCTGGGGCGTTTTTTTTTTTTTTTTTTTTTTCCTATGGGGTGATGATATTATCTGTGCTTCAGGATTCATTTTCCAGAGGGAAGTAGATAATGGAGCCACTGTGTGTTGTGCCTCTCTGTGTGGTTGCTCCTATCAAACCACACCATGAGAACACAGCCACCAGCATCCAAGTGCTCTTTGCACATAGCGGGATCTATCATGAGGGCAGAGACCTGCATTATTGTCTTTACAACTCACCCATTCATGGGGTGATATACTTACTAAGTCAAAGTCTTTGTATGTTTTACAATGATATGCACGGTATCCGTCGGGATAGATGATACTTGTAAAATAAAACTCATGGCTGCGTGAGTGATGGCACCCCCCAATGGCTGTAACATCTGTTGGAACAAAATTGATGACCATAACCTTCTTTTCTCCCATACAAAAGTTGCATTTGCTTCACCATGGAAACAGCTGAGGCACAGAACAGAATAGCAGCATGGTCTTGTAATCACTTTTCATCTGAATTTACACATTTATAGTCTTAGGTATAGAAGTAAGGCAAATACAGTCCCTGGGAAGAGAGTGTTTTCAGCTAATTCATGCCTTAG
This sequence comes from Corythornis vintsioides, assembly GCA_025447755.1. Lineage (NCBI taxonomy): Eukaryota > Metazoa > Chordata > Aves > Coraciiformes > Alcedinidae > Corythornis > Corythornis vintsioides. The sequence continues at coordinate 79,322 of JAOEGS010007115.1, forward strand.
TGTGTCCCATGCAACTCGGAGGTGGTGGTGTCATAACATGGGTTTGGTCATGACACTGGCCTGTCTCAGCCTGGAAAACCTCCTGCTGGGGTTGCTGGGTCTCTGGACTTGCAGACTGACTGTTCCCTGCCTTTTTGTGTTCTGCAGGTCCAATTCCAAATCACAAAAGCAAAACTTACACCTGCATTCTCTCTCCTTTCACTACAGTGTTCCCTGCGAACACTGCTCTGATCCAGCCTTTACTGTTTCTTCTTTTCTAATTCAAGAGTAAAGAGGTAAAAATCTATTTTTATTTTGCTGTTTTCTCCCAGGCAGTTACTTTCACAGTTAACATTTCAGGTTTGAATCAAAATAAAGTACTACACATGTTGGGAATGTATGTTTACCTGCAATTGGATCTTCTAAATCACTTTGTTTCATCTCTACAATTAAATCAGTGCATCCAGGCATCACAGTCCCTCCGTTTGGGTAAAAGTCCATGTGACCAGTGGTGTTATACATTCCAAGCCCTGAGATACACATGTGATGCTGTTAGTGTCTTGGTGACACGCCTATCCCTACGGATACTTATTTGCACATGAACGCTTACCTATGGTAGGAAAGTGAGCAGCATTACTGTGAATAACATCAACAAAGTTTGCGTCTGTAGGATCCAGTCTCACCTCAGCAGGAGTACCTTCAAAATAGGGCCCAGCAGGGTCTAAGCCTAAGAAAAAAACACATTTACTGGTTGAGGGAAGGAAAGAATTGTATTGTGTAACCTGGTCTAGTGGGAGGTGGCAGGTGGGGTTGGAAGTAAAATATTTAAGGTCACTTCCAACTCAAATCATACTACAGTTTTATGAGTTAGTATGTCTTTTCAGCTTGCAATGTCAAATATTTAGTATTGCATGAGGCAAGCTGAATAATGATGTGAATTCTAAACTAAACTGAAAAAAAATACAGTAATAAGGTTTTGTGAACCTTTCTGCAAACTTATTCCAACAGAAGTGAAATATTTACCAATAGACTACATAATGGCATCATATTACTATGAAGGAGGCATTTTATTACCTGTGAGCTTATTGCTGGCCTTAGTTTTTCCTCTTTGTAAAGATTTTAAGAAAACTCAGGATGTTGCTTTGTCTTTGTCTAGGACATGATATAACCCAGCAAATGACACTCATGTTACAAATATAATTAATATGTTTGTCCTTCCACTAGAGAGTTTTTAACCTAACTAGAGAAATAATTACCATTGTTTCTGAGAATCATAAAGTTTGCCTGCTCTCACACAAACTGTCCCCAGCACTGCCAATAATTCAATTCCAGCCTACAGACCGGTGCAGTGCAAGTTTTTTTCCTTTAGAAATGAGCTATGTTAGCTCTGCACCTCAGTAAACAGCCTACCTGTTATCCGCCTGAGGCCTCGTATCCTTCTTCCCGCCTCTCCTGCAGTGTGTGCTCCCAGACTGTGGCCAATTAAATGGACTTGACATGGGGAGTAGCTGAAGTTTTTCTGATCATTACGATGGTGGTCATGGGAGACAAGAACACAGGCTTTAAATAGCAAGCAAGCTGGGTGTCTTACATTAATGGGTCTTTGGGAACATCTAGACTGCCTTCCTGCAGAGCAAACGGGGCGTGAGATGCTTCAGTTAATTACTATTTAAATTACACTAAGGCTAGATAGAAAACGATGCAATCTAGTATTTTAAATGTCTTGTGATGACAGATTAACTGTTGATTTTTGGCATATGTAACCATATTTGGTTATGACTGGTGACAGAATATGAACCTTCTTTCTTATTTGGCTCAACCCTTAATTTGATCTTCCACCAAAATTATTTAATTTTTCAGTTATTTATTAGGAAGTCCTTTTTGATAGCACAACTATTCTCCTTATGTCTGCTTAGACTATATGATTGCATCACTTAATATGTTCACTGACAAACTTAGGTGGGGTGACACACATTCTCCTATTGCCAAGTGTCACCTGTATATGACCTGCATTTCTGAGGTATTGCAAAGGCACTGAAGGTGGAAATGGAAATTAATTAACATGTAGGCTGCATGCAGGGGATATGAGTCATCCAGGGACTTGCTGGGTATTGTAGTGACCAAAGACAACAAGAATTGCTTGCTAATTGTTTGAAGTTTTTACACTAAGCTTGGTTTTGTTTTGTCATATACCACAATAAAATAGATCTGTATTATTGGCCTCTCTACCTTTATTGTTAGACAGTAGATTCCTCTGAACACATTTTACTGTAGTACTTCCATTTACAGTGCAGCTTAACTTATCCTCAAGACAAACGCCAGAAGTTTGTAAATTGGGGAAAAGAAAGTCTAAAGATCGTTTATGCATTTTTGTAATGAAAGAAAGAGAGGCCTAGGCTGCAAACGGTGCAGCAATGGTGGTATTAAATGAGAAACTAAACCCATGTTCACATGGCGGGATTTGTCACAAAGAAGGAAGTTGCAGAAACAAAAGTTCACAACCAGAAGGCAGCTGGGCAGTTTATCATGCCTGTGGACATGATGAAGTGAGCCAGCTCCTGCTCGTTTCAGTGGTGCTAAACTGAGATGCTAATTTACTTCTAGTACACATCTGTAATGCTGGCAAAACTCACAGGCCTTGCCTCTTTGCCTTCTTTTTGTACCATTATATGGAAATGTTGCCACCTACCGGTCTTTAATTAATTAGCACCCCTTTTCAACCACATTAGCTAATATGTGTCTCTTGTGACTGTGAGAAGTCCTTACAGAGTTGATAATTAGTATTAGCTGGCTCTCAACTGCATGTATGGTACAGCTCTTCCTGAAGCACTACCTGCCTATACTGAACAAGGTACAAACTCAAAGAAGCATCATCATAATGCTACTACATCCACTTAAGAGTTGTAGGTATTAAATCTGTGTCTTTTACCTGCAAAGTGCTTATGAAATAAGCAATCTCGGCTCCAGTCACACGGAGGTTGTTCACTGCACTGATGTAGGTGCCTTTTGCACCTTCTTTCCAATCAACAGCAATGCAGTTGATGTTTTCCACTTCCAGTAACAGCTAGTGTGGGAACACATAAAGCAAAGTATTTAAGGAAACAAAATAACAGATTCAACTTAAATATAAATAAATATTAAAATATTTTATAATGATGGAATTTATCATTCTTTACTACATAGGACTCTTCACTGTAGCCCATACCACAATGAAAAACGTATCTCCTTACAAACCACAATATCACAAGGCATTTATAAAAAAAATTAAACCAATCAATTATGAAAGACCTTAATAAATATTTTGCTTTATCTGCCGTTTGTATACATATCTGAAATAATTTGGAACAAAACTTCACAGTAGTTTCTATATGCAGTTTGTGACTTTCTTTGAGGGATGTTGGTAATTTAACTGAATAGCATAGGAAGGAGTCTTATTTACCAAGTGCCTTTGAAACTCAAAAAGTCATGTCAGATTGGAAAGATTTGAAGTAGAGTGGAAAGTTTCTATTTCAGCAAAGAAAGCTAATGCATTGGCCATTTTGGTACTGGTCATAGTCTTGTAGAGATCACAGATTTTTCCACTGGCAGAATCATGTATTAAAGTCTGCACGTGTAGCTTTCTGTGACTAAGGCTCACTTAAGGTTTCAGAAAGGAGTGGAAACAAAACTAATCCATGGTAATCAGCTGGAGATGAATGACAAGGAAAACAGAAGGCTGAAGCAATAGTGGATTGAATCCTGGAATCCCTCCTTTCCTGTAGGCACCATAAATTTGTAGTGTGGAGAGGCAGAATTGCTGTTTGTTTTCATCTGAAAAAATGGTGAATTGGATATTCTAGATTAAAAGTTTACATAGATTTATGAACAAAAATAATGCTGCAGATCTGTGGTTTAGTATTCAGTGGTGGTCTTTTTCTAGCTTGTCCTTTTTCCTGCCAGCACGGGAGAAGCAGAAACTAGAGTAGATTTTGCTTATCTATGAGAGCCAAGGCTTTCAGCTTGTTCAGTTTATTGATTCAATCCAATCTGTCTCCAGAAAGTCTCCAGAGGAGCATAATGTCAGAGATGACCAATATGTCTTGACTCTACTGCATCTTCCAGAGTGGGAACATTTTGGCTTTTGTGAAATTTACTTTTTTATTTCATATCTGCTCCTACCTAAAAAATTGCAAACTGGAAAGTGAATGTTAGCAGCTAAAGGATACTGACAGATAGTAGTTACAACTGTTGATGGAAAGCAGAGGATACTCTCATACCAAGCACATTTCTACCACCCAGCCTTTTGTTCCAGTGCTGCCAAATCCATGAATGATGAAGGTGGTATTCCTATGTGAGGAAAAATGTGAGTTTTGGATGGTTGATGAGTTTATTGCTGAGATGACCTATGTGCAAAAAAAAGAAAAAAAAAAAAAAAAAAAAAGAAAAAATAAAAAAACTTTATCCTTACTCTCAAACATTTCAACAAAGTCTGGTCACCACCACAGTAGAACACAAATGACTATTTTGAATGGAAAAAGTCTGTCATTTTTGGAACTCAGGGACACTTGTATCTCACCTTTCTCAGTGCCACTATGGTTTCCAAATAAACTGTGCCCATGTGGTTTCTTCTGCTCCTATGAATTTTGCTTACATTAGGAAGAACCACTTATGTGGAATATAAAGAAATATAAAAAGGCTACATTGTCACATGATGCCTGTTGGCCTGAGCTGGATTAACTCCTTCAGAGCAGCCCACCAGCTCCACATCTCCTGGTTCAGCTTGCCATATTACAGATCTAATCTTTGGATTCAGTGTGCTGCTTTGCATCTAAGCAGCAGTTTGGTTGTTTTTTTTGTTTTGTTTTGGTTTGGTTTTGGTTTGTTTTTTTTTGTTTTGTTTTGGTTTTGGTTTGGTTTGGTTTGGTTTTTTTTCTGAGTGCTGTTTCCAGGCATGTTTATATCACTAGATGCTCTAGAAAGACTGAAAGAATTACATGCAAGAACTGCATGAAATAGGAGTGAAGCAGATCTTCACACCTTGCTGAAAGTTGCTTAACTATTTATCATCCTTTTTCTCTAAGAGTGATATCTGATCATCTGTATTATATAGGTCTGTGCCCTAGATCATAGATACATTTAAGTTTAGTGTCTTGGAAAAAGTTTAAGGTGTATTTTGACTATTTTATCAAGAACAGAACTGCTGAGTAATTTTATTATAGGTATAATTTCTCATTGTTTCAGAGCCTGAGCTCTCAGTATGGCAAACAGGATTGCTGTAAGTAATTACTTCTGTTTGCAACAGCAGCAATGGCATAATAGTTCATGGCAGTGGAATCCTAAGTATCCCTGTACAGCTCAGGGAATATCAGGTTTGGGAGCCTAAAAGTGCTTTAGTAGCTTCATAGGCACTTGCTGAACTGATGTGGTCCCAGCTCCTCATCTTACAGGTTCCACCACATTGCTCTGCTCAGTATTTCAGGGCACAAGTGACTTGAGAAGTTATGTCTTATTTTCCAAGTGCAGAGAGACAGGCAAGAATGCAAAATCATTCAGATTTTTGAGGTGGAATGTGGGTTTGGAAATTGCATAAAATCAGTCTTATTCAGGCTTTTATTTTTAATTCACAATATTTCCCTAGCCTGGCTTCCCTGTTAGGACAGCAGTATTTGCTCTCCCATCTGCACACTCAGAAGGCCGTTTATTTGAATGAGTCTACAACTTTCCTCAGAGACCTAAATGTTTTCAGAAGGTGCTCTGCTGTAACCCATATCCTTATGCAGGAAAATGCCAGGAAAGCTGTTGTTTCCTACAGTTTAACAACGTATTTTTTTGTGCTTTACCCCAAAGTACATTCACTATTTTACTTTTTACTTCAAACTATATTCTTATTCTGACTTCTTTGCCTGTAATGACTGATGTAGGGTTTTTTAACAGGTTAACAAACTTTTGTAGGTTTGATCAGTTCTTGATGTTAAAAATAAATGTCACCTGTGTGTTATTTCCTGTTTCTCTGGTGTAGAGAGAGAAGCTGATGTTCATATGTTCTGGAGAGTCAGGCAAACCTGTCAGAAGTCTCCCTGGTACCCCTGACCAGGGTGGGTCATCTGTAAAACAACCAATCCTGTCGTAGCAAACTTCTTTACCTGCAGTAGAAGAAATAACTTGCTTATATGTGGGATTCATTAAGTTATGCTTAATGATGCATTTGAGACTACAACAGTCTGAAAAGCCAAAAACTAAGTATTTCATTTTATTATTAATTTTGAAAATGAAATTAATTTTTGTTTCCTTTATAGAAATTGCATGAAGCAGGTAACACAAGAGGAAGTAAATAATTTAAGTATAAATTAATCAAAGACCCAAACACTGTTTTGACACAACTTACTAGGGTTGTAAAGGATTAATTAAATTTATTTATTTGTTTATTTCTTTTTAAAAAAAGGTCTTTTAGGAAGTGCATATTAAAATTACTCCTGCATGCTTCCTGCTGAAAAACATTGTGTCTCTGTAGGAGTGAAGAGTATCTACAGAGTAACCTTGTATTGTGAATGAAATGATCATTTCTTTCAATATAGTAGCTTTTTCTGTATCAAATAGGTCTCTTGCTCACTTATGCTCAGCTTTTATATTTTAGCACTGCCTGTTGCACCAAGCACCCTGTTGCTGAGCATTTCTTTGTATACAGCAGTCATGTAAAGAAAGCTCATGTACTATCTTGATAGAAGTGGGGTACATGACTCTGTATTTCTCTGTGAATTTTCAGCACAGAATTATGTCTCTTGTATTCTTAATAAAAACATACAAATGGATCAGGGCCTTTTAGCACAGAATAGATATTGTCATTAAATGACCTGTGAATCATACTACAACTTCAATGCAAAGCAAAATAGCAGTCATCATCTTCTATATATTATTTAATCTGAAATCACCTTCTAGAGGCAGTTTTTACAGATATAGTGTCTCACCTGCTACTGTGCCAAGGAGATAAAATGCAATAATCCACATTCCCACCACCTAAAGCAAATTGAATATACAGGTGAAGCATTTTATTTAGAGTGATCTTCTTTTTAAAAGAATATAATACAAACATATATGAAAAGACCTACACCAGGAGTAACCTCATACACTTGTCAGTACACACTGGCAACTCAACATCCTGAAAGAAGCTTTGAATTAAGAGACCTGAGGGTCCCAGTGGACATCAATTGACCATAAGCCAGCAACACACCCTTGCAGCAAAGGTAGTCAGCAACACCTTGGGCTGCATTAGGAGTGTTGCCTGCAGAACAAGTGATCCTTCTCCAGCACTCAGTTTGGCTGTTCATTGCACTTTTTTTCCCAGTCAATGTGCACAGGTTGCTGAGGGAGTGAATAAGATCACACAGTTCTGACTTTGCAGGCTCTGAGGAGCTAGATGAGAGGTGTGATAGAACAAAGGCAGTGATACCTGTATCTCGGTAAATTCTGCATGCTTGACAGCTTGGGCTCCTCACCACAAGAAAGACATGGAGATGTTGGAGCATGTCCAAAGGACAACAAAGTTGGTGAAGGGTCTAGAGAACAAATCTTATGAGGAGCAGATGAAGGACCTAGGGTTGTTTAGCCTGGAGAAAAAGGAGACTTGGGGGACACCTTTTTACTCTCTGTAAGTACCTGAAAGGAGGTTGAAGCCAGGTGGGTTCAGTCTCTTTTCCCAGGTAACAAACAATAGAACAAGAGGAAATGGCCTCAAGTTGCACCAGGGGAGGTTTAGGTTGGACACTAGGAAATATTTATTCACTGAAAGGGTTGTCAGACATTAGAACAGGCTGCCCAGGGAAGTGTTGGAGTCATCATCCCCAAAGCTACTTAAAAGATGCATAGTTGTGGTGCATGGTTTAGTGGTGGACTTGGCTGGCTTAGGTTAACGGTTGAACTCAATGATCTTAAAGGTCTTTTACAACCTAAATGATTAATGATTCTCCCTTCAGGCTGTTTGTGCTGGTGTACCTAGACCTCTTTGCATTAATGTAGTTTTGTATCCCTGACATTAATCAGAATCCTTTCCTCTACACTTTCCTTATTTTTCTCTCCTACAGTGGTGGTTCCATATATTTCACTATTCTCCTTCAGTCCCATTTGTCTTATTCACTGATACCAATTTCTTCTAGCTGTTTCATATTTCAATATACTACTTTTTTTGTAAAACAAAAACTCTGATCTGTTACCCCTGGCCATTGAGATAGCTCATTATAAGTGAGGAAAAAAAAAAAAAAAAGGTAAATTTAGTAGGTATAATCTTGCTATGTGGGAAACTGTCTCCAAGGGGTATTTTCAGAATCTGGGTAATGTGAGAAAACTAGAAAACCTATGCTCCAAAGATCATCAACACTACCAAATGCTCTGAGAAACAAAGAAACAGTTGGGAATTTCGCAGAACTTGTCCTTGAAGCTTATGTGTCAAATGTTAGGCAGGAAGCATATGTGATCTATGTGTGTGCTTTCTTTTGGTGGAAGTTGGATTGCTTGGCTGCAACCACGTGGTTTCATAACCAAGCCAAATGGGATAGGTCAGAGTGTGGTGAGTGTGTCTCTGAGCACTCTCTAATCAACTCTGAAGTCCCTGTGTGGTAATAGCTTGTTGTTTATGGGGTAGGGCAGAGGAGAAAAACTGAATATCTAAGCAGTCAGTTGGAGCTGCAAAGTGCAGAGCTGAGAGGAATCATGAAATTTCATTGGAAATACAGTTCTGTTTCCAATATATCCATTGATGTAGTTAACAGAGCATAAAACTATCTGCTTGAAGAGAGTGGAAAGCAGAGAGGAAGTCTGGCAGTAAATAAGAGTAGGACAGAAAATGATCTGGAGCTATTCCAAGATGCTACTGATAAACAAGAACAGAGAAGTCCTAAATTAGCCAAAAGGAGCACCTCTGTTCAGCTCGAGTATCTGTTAAGAAGTACCCACCATTGTGATAAGATCCTGATGACAGTGCTGAAAAATCACAGAAGATGCATCTTATCAAATGAATTGGAGTGGAATTTGTTTATATTTAATGGAGACCTCTCATTCTCAGGAGATGCATAGTCTGTGTCAGGAACACTACAGCAGGAATGATAGTACAATGTCTTTTCAGAACCAAAATGTGAAAGGCAGCTGAGTAATGATTTTAGAAAATGTGGGAGTTGTTGCCACATAAATGATCAGTAGTTTCCTTTCAGAGGTTCTTCCCCTGAATGCAGAAAATAGAAATTAACATGTATCTAGGTAAGCAATGGAAGATGCTTGCATTTTAATTACTTTTTTTAAGTGAGTAGGTTTTCTATATTGGTCTAGAAGATTAAAAAGACTTTAATAAATTATGTCTATGTACACAGTGTTGAGGCAGCATACAATTTGACAGGGAAAAATTATTTCACTTCTTAAGAGGCTTAGTACTGAACAAGAGGAACTGGAATGACTTGTTTGTGAATGTGAACTCAGCCTAGCCAATATTGCTGTCAAGAAGGCTACTGAACTCTGAGCTCAGTTGTTATGCTCAATGGAGATAGGACATGTGCAAAACTAGAACTAGATATTTTCAAATTGCTGTTAAGATCAGAAAAAAAAATAAATTAAAATTGCAAGTATTTGTAGACTGACATCCTAAAGTATAAAACCTTCACTGAAGCAGTGGTTGTTCTTCACAATAGGCCATCAAGTTACCTTCCAGACACTGTTGCTCAACTTGTGATTCATGGGCCTCTAGTGGATGGTTTGTGAGATATGAGAAAGTCTTCATCATGACTGTCAACAGTGTGTTTAAGTCCCACACGCATACCCACACACCTTCCTTAGGACATGCACACAAACATGCACACAGTCTATTCATGAGAAGCAAGCCCAATCCTCAGGGTTTTTAATTCTCAGCATTTTAAACCTAATAATCTCACTGCAGGAAATATTTTTTCTTACATTTAAAACAAGATATATTGTTTATCTAACTTTACTCACCATTCTCTTATCACCCTTCTTGACTCTTTTGTGGTGAGTAGTAACAGGATATAAAATGTCCACAGTTTTCTTTAATGAAGATTGGGTAGCTGTACACTGAAAAATAAAGTAATAGAAATGAGATTAAAATCACACAGGCAAGGAATATTTCATGCATGGAAGAATAAACAAGATGCACTGGTTTTTGTCCATTACTACATAAAATGTATCAAAAGGCAGTGATGTTGCTGACATGAAATGTTTACACTTTGCTTTTTCTCTCTTACCAACACCAGATGATATTGTTCGTACCATATAAAAAAGTACTAGTGGTGATATTCTGTTCAGACAATAATTCTAGATCTGTATAACAGCTGCTGGAACTACATATTTTTAAATCACTGGACTTTAATTCATAGCTGAGAGCCTTAAAATAATAAAAAGCTATTAAACCCAATTTAGTGACAATTTTTTGCTAAGTTATTGATTATTAAGAAAATTCCAGAGATATAGTTTGAACAAAACTTATATGCTAACAGGTAAAAAAAGTAGGATGAATAACTGAAGGGATTTCAGACCTCTGGAGTTTCAGTCCAATACCAGCCTGAGGCAGAATAATGAAACTGTCCCCAGGATACTTAGTAATGGAAGTAAAATTGTAGAAAAACTATTGAAAGATTAAGTTATGTAATTCTATTCAATTACATACTATGACAAACTAGTGTGATAGTCTTATACTACCAACATTGTAAGTCTCATGATACTGGGATTTTAATAAGATCTACTCTGCTACTTCATATTTTGGCTGAGAAATTAAAATTATATGCCTGTAGTATTATTACAGTTAAGTAGATTAAAAATTAAATGCATGGATTAAGTAGATTAAAAATTGAGTAATTATTGCATCTCAGAGTACAATGGCAACAAGCTAGAAGGCAGCTCCTCGATTTACAAATACAGTTGTTGCTACTGTGCAACATCACATCACTTCACATCATAATCAAGATGTGATCATGGCTTTTTAGCTGTATTTTTTGACCCTATGATTACTTGCTGCTCATGATGGATCATCATAGATTAGGGTTTTAGAGGAATCAGTTCCTGGTATTAGACTGCATGCCAGCTTTCAGTACTGGTATTGCTGGACATGAGTTCACACTGACATCTAGACTAAGGGATTAGTAAATGAAGTACAGGTCATGGATGTTGGATTATATTTTATTGTTTGGGAAAGTAAATGCTGTCACATTGCATATCATACAGAATGTAGGTGAACGTCTGAGGAAGCAATAACTGGAAAGGAATTTGAAGCCTTGCCAAATATTACTGGTGATTTTTGAAGCACCAAGGGAACTTGTTAGTTTTGTTTCCACATATACAGTTGGGAGAACAGTATTTTCAGTATATATATTGTATTCAATATATAGGTAGGTGTATTATTTAAAGAGTACAGACGATTCATTGGTGCTGCATGCACAGCTCAAGAGGGATATTGAGACAATGGTGAAGGATGAAAGTAATCTTGGATCATCATGTGAATGGAAAAAAAGGAATGCAAAGCAAGGAGTGAGGAGAGGACTTTTCAGATTAGGAGTACAAAGACTCAGAGTACAAATGGTTGTTCCCCGAAGATACAGCCTGTGAGCAGAAGATGAGCAGTGATGCTTAAAAAAAGCAGTTAGTGGTGGAACAAGAACTATCCATAAAAATAATGAGGTCCAGTATGTTTTCCTGAAATAGTCATCCAGCTGGAGTCACAGGGCAGAATGCATAGCTAGTTCTAAGATGGAGTTTTATCATGACAGTGAGAAGCATCATGGATAGAGGTTAATGACCTAGATGGTGTCCTTTACTTCATCCTGTGTTTCAAAGAGGCCAGATAGGAAGTTAAAGAGGTGCCTCAGCAGTGTACGCGGAGGTGGGGAACAGCCTTTGTTAATATCATTATGTTCAAAGCAAGCAGTGGTAGAGCAGGAACAGCTCCTGCAGTAATGATCTGCAGGGCAAGCTTGTTTTCATTTGTCAGCAAAGCTAAGTGTGGCATCTTCTGTCCCTTCAGTCTTATGTGATGTTTCCAATTTTCATGTCTACCTTTTCCCCTTCAGTACTGAAGTGGAAGATTTTAATTTGAAAGTCTTTTTAATTGTCACCTTTTATATTTTTTTTCCCCATCTTTACTTGCCTTACCACTTCAATAATAATTCCTATATTTCCTGCACTAGTACTTTCCTTAAAAAGAGAATGTTTTTGTCAGTTCTCTCCAGTGTTTTATTTTAGCCTTTCGTATTTTTCAGTAGTTTGGCACAGAATTCAGTTAACAGTGTAAAGGCAACACAAAGGAGAAGCAGCCATCCAGAGTTCAGCTTGTAAGTCTTGGGTATAGAAGTTGCAGGTTAAGTTTACTGTCCTCTCAGCAAAATCTCCAATGGCTTTGAGCCTGAGGCATTTAGAGAGCACTTGGCTATTTGCACACCCAAGCATTATAACATTACCCAAAATGATAAAAGGGAGAAAAAAGTTACAATAGTATCTTTCAGTCTCAAAAAGGGGATCATGTATGTATTTAGCCATATGCAAATATCTGAAAGTACACCATAATTGGTTTTTGATTTATTTGAATGGAATTTTGTTATTCAGCCCATTTGATACAGAGAATGCCATTTATTTTCTAGGCACAATCCCCTTTTGGTAGCTCAGACGCAGGATTTGTCCAGACCTCCAAATACTGAAAACTGATGTGCACAGTACTGAACAGAGTGCTGGTGATATGGTGCACAAATTCACGTATCAGAGTAATTGAAATAATTGACAAAATATTTCATTTCATCTCCAGCTCCCCCCCCACAAATAGACCTTAGTGTCCTGCTTCCAGATGAAGGCTCTTTGACATAGCTTTGATACAAACGTATTGAGTAAAAGAGCATCTTGGCATTTGCCAGTCTCCTTTTTCTGCTGACTTAGCAGCGTTTCTATGCAGTTAAGTTCTCCAGGAGGAAACTAATATTAATTGAATAGATCTGAAACTCACAAGTTTAACATTATATAATTCAATTTTGTAGCAGAACAAAGATATCCAGAAGCTGTTGTGGATTTCCTTCTCAAACCCACCCACTACAAAGCACTAACCAGACCTCTGGTTAACAATGCAGACCTCTGGTCTGGGTAATAGTGTTTTCTGAGTATCTACTGACCTCTTAACTGAATCTGAGACACTGAACTAGGGCATTAACCTGAAATAATGACCCAGAGCAGTGATGTACATTCTTTTCTTGAGGCATTTAATGCAGGAAGTGCTCCAATAAAAGGTTATTAAGTATGCAAAGTTGTATGTATGCCCTAAGATTTGGGCTCTTGGGGTATATTAGATATTCTTATAAACAGTGAACAATGTAAAGAAATTATGAGATTATTAGGATTTCTTTACTATTGAAATGAAGTTCCAGGCTTCTCAGGTCAGGACTGCGCAGTAACTGCTCTGAGTTCCTAAATAATAGGGCTCTCACCTTGACCATAGACTTGTATTTGTATGTTGAAATATACAGAGGCAATTAAGATTATTTCATCTGACTACAAGCATTGTCAAACAAACAAACAAACAAGCAAACATGATTCAGTTTTGGGAGGTGGCTGTGCCAATTCTTTGCTAAGGAACCTTCATCTGACTTGCAGACACCATCAGGCCATTTGTGTGCTTTTCCAGGGGGACCTTTACTAGCCCTCTTCACTATTCGGCTATTGTTCAATTTAGTCAACTCTTAAAAACAACACTATTTTCCTTTTGTTGTTTTTGAAGTGCAGAATAACCCTTGATGATGACTAGTTCAAGCTACTCTGTGTATGGTAATCTACCAAAATACATCTCATTTGCCATGTTCTTTGATATAACAGCTCCATCATTCTTCCCCACTTCCTTTCTCTCTTTAAATTTGCCATGCTCCTATTAATGCTTGATTTTGTAGCCTAGCTTGTCCCCCTTTTTCGTTCTAGCTGTTATTTGTGTTCTCATACATTTCCCTTTAGAAAAAACAAATAAATTCCAGATTCCATATGCAAATAATATAATTTGGTTCCACCTTTAAAAACACAGGGAGGTATTCAGTCTTAAATTACTTAAATTTAGCCCCACTGAATCCACCATCTTTTCCGAACACCATTATATTACCACAGCCCCAAAATTATCACGTCCTACAGGGATTTATTGGAATTGAAAAGTTTTAAGCCTTGGAGCTGCTGCCAGGGTCTCCTCAGAATCTCTCTTGAGTGTTGCTGTTTGCTTTTTGCCTGTTCACATAGCCCATACTCTTCAGCCTGTGTCTTTTTAAGCAGGAATTCCTTACTGTCCTCCAGGCCCAACCAGCAGTTAGTAAGGACACTTGCCCAAAACCCCTACTCAAGTTTTCAGCCACTTACCACTAAATGCAGAAGGGGTTGCTGCTTTGCAAGCTCAGTTCAGCCAGCTCCCTGTCAAATCCTGGTTGCTACTGGCTCTTTTCATTTGGAATCAGTCCCATGATGGTGGGTGCGGACCTGCCCACATGGCATCTAATTACAGGCTTCATGTAGGTGAGTGACAACCTTTGTAAGAATGATGCCCTTACTGCTGGATATAACCAATGTTGCTTTTTCTTTTCTCATTGTATCTAATTCATCAGAATTTACACCTCTTAAAATTTCTTTTAAAGGTTTGAAGAGTAGCAAAACAAGGCCATTTCAGCCCCCAGAGAGGTTGTTTTGTGTGACATTCACAACAGTCAACATGTAATGCTTACCTGAGTTAGCCTGTTATTGTAAACTCCTGTTACAGGCAATAGGCTGAGCCTCTATGGGAAAGTTTGAAACAGGAGCATGATTTCGCGGCTCTGTCACCAGCTGGAAGTCACCAGCTGTCTGTGTGTGACCTGTCTGACATACATGCCCTGTGAAACAAACCCTTGTGCATTTTCATCTAATCAAGCCTGTTTATAATGTTTACAGAGAGCAGGCTAGCTTTGTTTAAAAAGGGGGGGAAGTATCAAAACAATGTGTTACCATTGAGGGAGAATATAGGTGCCTAAGCATTTATTAGCATTTTCCAGTGAAGTTATTCAAGTTCTGTCTATCCACTACCATTTATGTCCTTTTAGGCCAAGTAGGATTTACAGATTAGTTCTCCCTGCACCAAACTTCCTCACTGGTTAGCATGCTCCAAATACAACTGGCATCTGCTGACAATATTGTGATTTATTTAGAACAGAGAAATCACAGACACCTTCATTCGAAATTGTGTCTTGGAATCATAGAATGTTTAGGGCTGGAAGGGACCTCCAAAGGTCATCTAGTCCAGCCCCCCTGCAGGGAGCAGGGACACCCTTAACTTGACCATGCTGTTCAGAGACTTGTCCAACCTCACCTTGAATATCTCCAGAGATATTTCCAACCACCTCCCTGGGGAGCCTATTCCACTGATCCACCACCCTCAAGGTAAAGTACTTCTTCCTGATATCCAGTC
>JAOEGS010007115.1:94818-108599 GCA_025447755.1 Corythornis vintsioides
TTCCACTGATCCACCACCCTCAAGGTAAAGTACTTCTTCCTGATATCCAGTCTAAATCTACTCTTCTCTAATTTAAATCCATTACCCCTTGTCCTTTCACTACAGGTCAGGAAGAGAAGAATAGGATGATTATAATCATGTCATTCATTTTCTCTCTGAAATGGTTTTGTCACTTGCCCATCATATAAGCCCCATCTCTTCTGTGTTCTGGAGGTTGTAGATTGTAACTATGTCACAACCCAGGTCTTTCAGTTCTTGGGTGAGACCTCAAGTCACTACACTGCTATCTACAGGATGGGGGTTGCCATAATCACCTGTTCTGGCAACTGTGTAAGAGCAACTGTCATCCTTGTGCAAGGAGTGATTCAAGTGCCTAAGAGCAGGAAGTAACTTGGGTTGAATCTATGGTTCATATAAGAAGCCAGTCTGTAGACTTGAGATACATGCATTGTGTGAGAGAAGATATAATTTCAGAAATAACAGCAAAAAAAGTGTTTTTCCATATGCTGAGCTGTACATGATGCACTCAGCCTGCTGGCCATTGTAAAAACCAAGCCAAGAGTGTCTGTCACTCCATGTAGCACTTGAATCCAAACTTGAATGTTTGGATCTAGGTCTGGTTCTTATTGATAGAGTGGTGCAAACCACTGCCATATATGATGACAATCATTAGAAAGAAGTCTTAGATGAATCTGGAGGAAGCAGTGGCTAGTCAGTGACTGGCTCTCATGTTTAATTACTGCTTACACTGAATACGTATAATTTCAGATAAGACATAACAGATATTGTTTGTAAGAAATTATCTACAGCTCGTCTATACTCATTAACTGGAAATTGGAAATTTGGCAGTGATTATGGGACCTGTATCTCCTTAGAACGATGCAGGTCATTAGGTACATCTGGAGAAGAATGAAGTTGGGGAGCCACAGAAAGAGATAAGGAATGCTCCATTTGTCTAAATACTAGCATGCTAAGTTAAATGAGAAGCAGTCAGTGAATCTGGTGCCTCTATTAGTGATGAAATATATTCAGAAATGGCTGAACATCTTTTGTGAAAATCAGACCCCTCTGAAATGTTTTGGGGTTTGGGGTTTTTTTTTGGTGGTTTTG
Organism: Corythornis vintsioides; assembly: GCA_025447755.1. Taxonomy (NCBI): domain Eukaryota; kingdom Metazoa; phylum Chordata; class Aves; order Coraciiformes; family Alcedinidae; genus Corythornis; species Corythornis vintsioides. The sequence continues at coordinate 95,929 of JAOEGS010007115.1, forward strand.
TTGTTGGTTTTTTTGTTTTGTTTTGTTTTGTTTTGTTTTTTTAGGGAACTAGGATATACTCAAATATTTTGCTGTACTTTTCAAAGTTAGTGATTTCTGTGTGAGTGCTGAAGCAGTGCCACTGAGCCACCCTCCGGCAGCACAGTTACAAATTGAAACAGAAGTATGTGCTTGCAAGAATACCTCTGGGGACAAATGTGCACAAATAACTGACAAATGCATTTGGCAAGAATATAGGTTTACTTGTTTAGTTTGCTTTTGATCCATTCTGTACATTGATAAGTGGCAACCTGGTCAATACAGGGGACCATATACATTTTCAACACAGATTTTCACTTCCAGTGTTTTTAGAGGGAATCCACAGTGTGCAGAATCAATTAATATAGGGCAGTGTAACAAGTAGGAACTAATAGAAGAATTTGAAGCCCATGTTGTAAGGGTTTGAGATCTGGTTTCTTTAAGGAATGGTCAGTCTTTCTGGAACTGGTTTATGTCTTAAGACATAAACAGTAGGTTTTTATGGACAGTAAGAAAAGGCTGGCTTTTGCAGTTGTCTCTGACAATATGCAAGTGAACACATCCAGGTAGTTTTATAAATGCCAGCTTGAGAATTATCAAGGACATAAATGCATTGTGATAGGAGTGGCCTTCACATGGGTAGGAAAAAAAGGATCAAAACACTCAATGAGAACCATGTTCTCCAAAGGCATCTCAGCAACTGTATTTCAAGTGCAGCAGTATATAAATTACCAAGCCTTTAATAGAAAGATAAGTGAATAAAATTGTAAAAGCAACATTTTCCATCTCATTTCAATTTTAGATTGAAGCTGGTTAATGAATTTCTTAGCTTGGATGGAGGTCATCTGCTAGTAGCTTTCTGTATTCCATACCCTAGAGAATTGCTAATTGTGTAGACAAAGATCACTCACCACCTTAGAGAACCTTGCCTTTAGTCTCTAAGCAGCAGAGTCATGAATAAAAGACTTTTGTGATATTTCTATTGTCTAATTCCAATGTGTTTGTCCTGTTCAAGAGAACAAATCTTATACTGAACAGAGGTAAAACCAATTTGCATTAGTGTATCCTTTCCAGTATTGTACAACAGCAATAAAAGGAATATTTTGGAAATGATAAATATTTATAACTTTCCATAACACATGCTGCCTGCATTAAATCAGTCAAAGCAAGCAAAGATAGCATTAACTTCTGGTTTTATGAGCTCAAGTCTTTGGAAGCATAGTATCATTTAAAAGAAACAACATTAGGAGAGAATTTTAGAGCAGATGGTGAAAGTAACTGACGATAGAGAGGACTCAGTAGTTACTTTTACTAGTAACAGGCAGAATTAGAAGAGGGTGAAGTCTGTTATGCTGAGTGCTAAGTGCTAGAAGGTCAGATTTATTTCAAAGAAGCAGGTGAAATAAAAGGGAATAGCTGTAAACTTTCTTAGGATTTTGAAATGCAAAAGCAAATCTTCTTGAATGCCTAAACTGATAAAAGAATGGCTTCCACCAGCTTGGGTACAGACCAGTGACTCAGAACAAAGCTAGACCTCTTGGACTCTGGACATCTCCTGCATTCAGTCCCAAGCTTTCCAAGTGTCAAAAAAAAAAATAAAAAAAAATAATAAAAAAAAATATTACAGGATGAAAAGGGGACTGACACCAGTTCCAGCCTGGATTTTCACAAATTGTTTATGTTTCCGGTGTTGCAAGACACTTGCCCCATCCAACCCTGTGGTAGCTGGGAGGACAGGTATGTTTTTCTGCAGCACAGCAACATAGGCGTGCTCTGTTTGTGCCAGGGTAGGTGATGATGCATGTTCTTTCCGGAAGTTTTTAGATCCTTGATAGTTACAGATAAAGAAAAGATTCTTGGCTCTGTTTTGCCTTGAAAATTTGACATAAAAATAGATTTGGGCATACTATCAAATATCGCTTCTAAATTACTGAGACTATAAAAGCTTAAAGTGACTTGGTGACTGTTTGGAATTTCAAACTCCTGATACTGTGTTATTTCAGAAGAAGAATAAGAAAGTCACAAGCTTTGCAGAGAGACCTTGTAGATAGATTTGCTGATATGTCAGTGAGCAATTTTTTACCCTCCTGGTGGCATCTCTGATTCCAACTTTAGCTTTGGAAGAGTAGCCCAAATAAAAGTTGGGAATGCACAAAGATTTTCATTTTTACTTCTATCCCAGGAGCCTGTGAAATGTAACTCTGAGAGACAGGGGTTACACTAAATACCCTGACTGCATTACAGTCTCAGCAAAATCACTTTCTAACATACTGTAATCATTCACTTCACTGAGGAAAAAGAAGACTGGAGAGAAATGAAAATTGGTAAAAAAAAATCATGTGGGAGCAGGTGAAATAAGGATTATGTAGAGAAGAAAAAAAAAAAAAAAAAGCCTGATGTATTTTTACTCAGATAAGATTATGGAGTTTCCTGTGCAGTTTCTATAGGGAAAGATGCTGGCAAGTGTTTGGTCTATATACTGATACAACCAGAGAGGATATAGTATTAAAGGCAGAATTAAGACATTGGGGAGGCTTTTTGTACAAGAGCCTTGTCAAGCTTCATCTCTAACAAAGATGAAAGACCAAAAGGACCTGGTAGGTTTATTCCTGCAAATTCATTTACAAGGGGTTTATCAATATATTCTAAGATATTACAGTAGCGTGAAGAAATCTGAAAACTCAGAGATCCTATCTATTGATAGGATCAAAAGTGGAAGGAGACATGACCACAAAACTTGAACATTGAGGTCTCCACCTACTAATTCTATATAATTATTTTTTATAATTCTTATATTTTTTATTCTGGGCTCACAAATATTTGTAAGGGACATTTTGATAGGCCATGCTTTTCGGAAAGAAGAGAATCTGATGCACTGTGCCATAGACTATTTTATTAAGTGTATGATTTCTCCTAAAATTATTTCCCTGTTGTACATACAAAGTAAATGTGGATCATTTAAGTGGAGAAGAGAAGGTAGTTTTTTGAATTAGCTGTTGCTGTTCCCTTATGTAAAGGATTGAAGAGGTGTATGTGTTTGTTTTGCTGTATCCCTTTGACAAAAAGAGAGTCACAAGAGAGAAAAGAGACTGAGACTGAATACTTTATAATGGCTTCATTAGTAATATACCTTGGTGTTATTTTTGTAGTGAAAAAATGCTTAAGGGAATTTTATTGTATTTCTGAAGCATTCATAGTGTTGCAGAATTTTTAAATAACATAAAAGACCGAATGTAAATCCTATGTCCTTAAAAACCCTACACAAATTAAGCACATTTGATTTTAAAAAACCCATTACCTTTCAACATGACAGCTGAATGTATCAAGTGATGCATCTCATTTGACACTTTAAAGGTGAAGTTTAAATTGTTCTAAAAAAATTTCCTGGCTTACCTTGTGATGATATGAAAGAGCTATCTGTTCCAGTCTTTTGACTAAGGCAGATTGTCTTGTGCAAAAACAAACCCTTGCATTTCTTGAACTGGCTCCGTAATACAAAGAATAGTATCCAAAGGTTTCATATAAGAAACCATTTTAATTTTTAACTACAGAAAGAAACAGGAGGAAGACTATCTGCTACCAGCAGTACACAGCTGCTGTCAAAGTTTTTTCTCACCTTTAGCTCATAATAATAATTTAATATTATTATTATATATACATAATTTTTTTTTTTTTGCTCTGTCTATAGATTTCTATTAAAGTGCAGTGTTAATGTTTATTATACAAGAGAATGAAATTTAAAGAAACAGCGTATGAGGAAAAAGTTAATCCGGACAAGACAAGGGGAATAAATTAATGTAATATTTTATTTCTAACTGAGTTGACTGGGTGAAAAAATGTATATTTTTAAGTGGTCTAATCAGCTGGACCACATTTACAGCAGAAGTCATCAGTCCATATCAGCTGTCATGTTTTGTAAGAATGCTGTTGAAATCAATAGCTGAAAATTAAATAAAAATGAAGCTTGTATTTTGAAAGTAAGAATATGATCTATTCTTCATAAAACTATCAAATTAATTTTTTGAACTGCAAAAATGACACAGCCAAGTATGGAGTCAGGAGAGGCTGGGCTTTATTTACAGAAGTCCTGAATTCAAAAAGACTTTGCTTCCTTCTTGTGTGAGGCGAAGGCCTACATTGCATGGCTCACACTGCTGCCTTATCTCACTACGTCTAGTGAGCTGATGCAGTGCCAGGACCTGCTGCACATTTTTTTGTGACCCCAAGAAAAATATTTTTTGTTTCTTTTGCTTTAGTGCCTGACTGTAAGAAAAAGAAATTATTTTTTTTTTTTTTTCCCTCCATGAGTTTCCTTTATTTGTGCAACTCTGGGGCACAGAGCCATACCCAATTTATAAAGGATGTTGAAGATGGTGTCATTACTAGCTACAAATATTTCCCAACTATGTGGAAGTACCTGGAGGGGGGGGTTGTTTTGTACATCTCCAGGGAAGTGCAGAAGTGGGAAGTCCCTACTTACGCAAGATGAGGATCTTGCCTGAGGAATTTCTCTAAGGAGAAAGGATCAGTTCACTGCTCAGGGTGGTTTCTGGCTCATACTTCACACAGGTGGAGATGGTAAGGTGACCGAAGCAGTGAGTCTGAGAACACAGACAGCTGACTTGTAACTTTGCTGCAGACCTCCTAAGCAAACTCCCCTGGAAAATTTCATAGGAAGTGACGGGATTCTGACATCCAAAATCATGGCTGGATAATTTGAAGCACACCTGTTCATCATTCACGTTTAGTCTTGTGTAACACATCTCATTAGCACCTTCTGGTAAACCTCACTGGAAGTATTCTGAAATAGCTAGTCAGGATGGGACAGAACAGAATTGCCTAACATGATTCACACAGAGAATTTCTGCACCCAAATGGTAAATCTCACATTGGATTTAAAAACTGACTGTATATTTTAGAGCACAGTGGGTAATTAAAAATCAAAAGCATTTTTATGGGTAGCTTGTATTGAAACAGAAACAATCTTAGCTTTTTTTTTGGCTGATAACTCTTTGCAGACTGTTTTTGTAACCAGCATAATCAAAATGCTGCCAGATTAGGGAGAGGTGGGAAATGTTATACTGTAATGCAAATAATGTAGCTCAGACCTGGCTTCAGTGGCTTCAAAAAACCTAAGTAGAGGTGGAAAATTCTGTTTCACCCCTAAGGAGAAAGTAGTTACCTTGAAGGCTGCCAGAAATTTGAAGATCCTCCATAATGCCATATAATTTTGATAAGGAAAATGCCTGTTTCAGGTGCAGAGAGAGACCCGGATGACCCAGCAGGGATGGATAGAACACATCAATGACATCTTCCCCATAGAAGGGGAACAGGCCAACAGGGAAAAGGTCAACAATCAAATAGCTTGCAGCACAGTTAGCTGTCCTGCTTGGCACATGGTGAACCTGAACAGTAGAGTTTCTTGAGATCTACTGCACTCCAAGCTCCTAAGCAGTTTTGTGGATGTGATGCTAGAATGGTTTTTAAATATGCTTTTCAGGAAGGAAGGATATATTGGGCAGCTCCCTTCAAACTCTTGATTATTTTTTTATTTAAATTTATTCCACAGACTCCTGACATAAAAGCAATAGATTCTAAAAGCATGTAAGTGGCCTTTGCCTGAACAAATATGTAGGCATTATTTAAAGAACTCTACACTATTCTTTCTTCGCTTCTCTTCTCTTTTTCTTTAATCTTAATTCTTTTTTTTTTTTCTTTTATTCTTTTTAGATGTTCTTTCTAAGATAAGTGTATTTCAGGGGGAAATTGGCTAGAAATTTTTGTTCCTAATTTATTATTATATTGTTTCCTAAATGTTGTTATTTTCCCACTTGACTCTAAAATATAATCACATTACCTTACTAGTAAAACACCTGTCAGCTATCACTGAAACTGGAATTCACAGAAGTGTAACTCCTGTATGAAAAAACCCAACAAAACTAATTTGGAAATAGAGAGTTTATAGTGGGCTGCGCAAATATTCATAATTTAATGAAGGAGCTTTGTTAATAGCTTGCCAGCTGACTGAAAAAGTGCCCTCTTCCAGATGATGGGTTTTGCCAGAGTGGACAATCATGGTGTTCCTTCCTGAGCCTCAGCAAAGTGCCAGGGCTTGCCACCTGCTCGGTCGCACAATTCCACAGCCACAGAACACAGACCTGGTGAGGGAGGAAGAGTGAGGAGATATTTTTCAGCATAATGGGACATTTTCATAGCAACAGCCCAAGATAATCAGTATAAATCCTATTTTTATTTTATGTTAGATTGAAGCATAAGTTCTACGAGACAGAGAACAAAAAGAGTGTGTTAAAATATTATTTTTAAATAATTTCTAGTTAGTGACTAATTATTGCATTTAAGATGTAGTTGCCTTTATGCTCAGACTTCATTAGCATTTAAATTTGGACCAGGAGTGCTCTTTCGATGGAAATCTCTCAATCCATTTTCCCCACTTACCACACTTCCTTTTACATGACAGAGTGATGTTGGGACACATCAGCTGGGTGATTTAGTTTTTGGTTAAAACTAAACTGAGAGGTGTGGTCCCAAAGTGTACCTAATGTGCTGCTGATGCCAGTGAGTGTCTGGTCCATGGGATCAGGTGGGTGTCAGCTTCATGTATCCTGCCAAGTAAAGCGTACTGCTGCACTATGCAGTTTCTGATGTGCTGTGCTATGTGATAATGGAGATGTAGGTGCATGACACTGCAATTTAGGAAGAAAACTTGTATTTGTTACAGTTTAGTGAAATACACCCCCCCAGAATTTCAGATTTGATATTTCTGTTTTTTGAGTGCATTGCTGAGCTGCTGGGAGTAACTGTAGTCAGCCAAACACCCAGGTACTGACATGGAATTTGGATTATGTTCTTATTTTATGTACTTAAACCTGCACGCTTTATGGGACATGATACCATGCAGACATATTTGGGGTATTTTTCTTCCCTTTTTTCCTTATTTATTATTTATTAATTGTTCGGTTTTTTCCCCCTTTCCAGACCCACAGAATGCAACACCATTAGATTGTGTACTCACACGTTTCTGTTTTCCCCAGATATTATTGTTACTTCTTCAGCTCCCATGCAGCCTCTGTCTACATGACCTAGATCCTTTTTCCAGAGAAACTCAACTTTTGAAATGTTCCCAGGAATTTCTGTATCAATATAGTTCAAGTATGTGTTGCCTGGTTTGAAAGTTCCCCTGACAAAAGAAAAGCACAAAATGAGATGGTCCATGTTCTTTACAAAAAAAACATACTACAGTTTAGGCAGAAAGGGAGATGAGTTGTGGGATGCTATAAGACTTGAAGACATTAATACTATTGGTAGAATTTTGGTTTGTTGTTTAGTTGGTTGTTTAGTTGGTTTTTTTTTTCAAAGAATCAACAATCAAGAGTGTTATGCAAAATCTCAGTTAAGTTTAGAACATGTTCTTGGGAAAATATGTTCCTTGGGGAATGCACAGGGCACTTGATACAGAGCCTCACACAGATCTGAGGCTTTGAGCTTAGGCAGGAGTGGACCATGTCTAAGGTCCAAAAACATCAGGTTCTGTTCTCGCTGCTGACTAGTCATTCAAGTCATGTAGCAAACTCTTTTATAAAGTTCTTGTATCTAGAATTTTGTGTGTGTATGTGTGTCTTTTAATCTTTCTGTTACAGTGTTTGTCAAAAAAAGTATTTGAAATGTTTTATGTATGAAAAATGTATGTAATGCATATGTCATCTAACTGGGATGTGGTGTTTGTGTTTGTTATGGTTTTGGTTTTTGGTTTTGGTTTAGTTTTTGGGGTTTTTTTGTAAGGATTGGGAAGGGGTCATTGACAATTTGGTTGATTTCTTCCTCCAGTATTGCAAATTTTTGCCTTTTCTGAAGGCCACAAAGTCTCTGTATTAACTTTACTTGAAAAAGTAGAGGAAACACTACTCCTGTTTATATAGGGAGGTTACTGTGGAACCCACTACAGGCTTTCAGCCTCTCAACCCAATGTATAGGCTTGTTGGTACCTAAGGAGGAGATAGCTTCTCAGAGGAATCTACAGAAGTATGCAAATAACTTAGTTGCCTAAATTCCTGTTCCTTTTAGGAAACACTAGATTAGTTAGCCCAGTCTTTGTCACTATTGCTATGGGGTTTTCCTAGATATTATTTTTAGAAAATGAAATCTATCTTCAAGTAGGTGCAAGTCAGAAAGTACTCTCAGTGTTTCTGCTTGCTCTCAACTATGAAGAAAATTGGAAATTATAGTTTACCTTTGTGCCTTCTGTAGTATCAGTGCTCATTACAGTGGTATGCACATTACAGTGTGACAGACATTAACATAGAAATTACCTATAGGTGTATCACTGTAGTAGTATTTTTACAACTCTTGGTACAGACCAGTTACAGGGCTACGTTCAAACACAGAGGAGGTCAGGTTTACAATATTTAAGCTGTGCTCTTGACAAGGATCAGTTTGAGATCTAAATTCACAGTTACTGGGAAAAGGCTGAATGAACAAGAATCCCAGACTCCAGAACAGTACATAAGCAAGCCACAACATTCTTATGCACATGCAGATTTTGAGCACAATCAATAGCAAGAGGAACTTCAGTCACTGACCAGCTACTTTTATTACCACTGTAAATCACAGATCACATAGAACTAGACATATAAAAATAATGTTATATACATTCAATATCCTAACAATATTAGAGCTTGTTATTTTTATTTTTTTTTTAACAGTCATGTTACACTTACTTGTCAATTGTATATTTTCTCCTGATCCCATTAGTTCCAGTCAGGGCTACATCTATATTTCCCTTCATGGTATCTGTTGCAGATACTCTGACACGTATCTCTTTTCGCCAGCCTTTGAAAGCGAAATTAAAAAGATTATGGTCTTAAGGAGATTTCTTTCCTAATGGTAATATTTCTCATAGTTTCAATGCCTTTCAGGAAGAGGAAGGGTTTGCACAGATGTAAGTAAAAAACAAACAAACAAAACCAAACCAAAACAAAAGAACTCTTTATTATGGCAGATGTTAGATGATCCCACTATACAGGGTGTTTGGGATTTTTCTTATACCTGTGCACAGCCCAGCAGCTGTCAGGAGATCCTGTCATCCTCCATGTCTTTCTAAGATGGAAGAAGGGTTCTGATGCAATGGCATATATTGATTTCAGCCAACAGGTTAGGGGAGTTTTAGTACTTATTTCAGGCTGTTAAAAGGATAATCTCTTCACCTACTTCATAAGGTTATATTTGGTTTCAGGCTATAATTTCTATAAACTCAACTGTTTGTAGACATTTAAATTAATGTATTAATTCAGAGTAGAGAAATGACTGGTTTACTATATTCAAATTCAGTCTTTTTACTTTTTGCTCTTAGGGAGAAGTGATATTTTTGTTGCTGTTCTTAATTTTGCTTTCATATTTTAGTGTCTAGGGAATAAGGACCCCATTGTCCCCCTTTCATTCTTTTCACATGCAGTTCATCATCTGTGATAGATTACAAATTATTTATGAATCTTCTTATTTGTAAGTTCTGTGGATGCTTCTGCATTAATTATAATTAAAACTATACTTCTTATTACTCCCTGATATTTTAAATTGATAAGCTTTGCTAAAATATCCTGAAATTATTCACTTGTATATTTTGTCAATAAAAACAACTTCGCTTTTTTGTTTAATTGAAAATTTTGCATTTCTCAGCATAGCATTCCTCCCATCTTGAGCTTTACAGAATTTTTGAAGCCTTTATCTAATTAACAAAATTTTAACGAGGTTTCTAACTTAGAGGTCAGCATCGGTTGATCTGTTTCTATAATTATCTTGGCCTTCCCCAGATAATGCTGGTACTGCATGTTCCTAACAGATCTGAAACTCTAGATTTTGTACTGAGTGTCACCTATTAACTCTGGCAGCTCTCTCTGGAAGTGCAAGATGTCTGTTCACATATAATCCATTGTCACTTTAGAATTCACCAAATGAACACTTACGAGCATATGGAGGGGAGGGCCCTGTGTTTAAATAAACCTTCTGCTGTTCTCTTTCAGTTTTATGTGAAAACTTATCAGCATAATGACCCATCAGTGGACATCCTTCCTTTGGACATGGGAAGCAGTCTCCCTGAGGGAAAATAACAATGTGTGTTACAAGACATTATCTGTTTTAATCCCTCTTCTTAAAGCTTAAGTATTTAGGCTATTTCATAGTTTTCTCTGCTTTTTATGAAGAGGTGCTTGCTTTTGAGTTCAGATCTGTTCAGTATTTATTGGTGTGGTGAAAAAAAGAAGCTGAGATGGTCAATCAATGTATTTCATCTGACTGAAAATCAGAGAAAAAAAGTTTGAAAACCTGGCCTAATTCTTTATGCTCTTGCAGAACCTAAGTATATATCAAACTTTCAAGTTATGTGGCAACATGGCACAGTAACAACATTTGCACGGTATTGTAATCATTATTTTGGGGGGTAGAAGAAAATAAATTCAAACTTGTCTTCGTTCTTGACCAGTCCTCAGTTGTATTGTCAGAAATTATTCACTAAAAGCTCAGTTATATCAGGCATGGACCATCAGGATATGATGCTGCCTTCCTTTTTGTGCCAGCTGAGGGTTGTGTGAACAGTGTTGTGCTGTGTAAATATCTCCCCTGCCCTGTACACTGTGGAAATGTATTGTTTATACAAATGTTGAAAACATTTCTGAAATTCAGAGGTTGTGATGGGTTCCACCAGGTTTAGATGGGCGTCCTTCAAGGAGAGTATCCCGTATGGCTGACATAAGCAAAATGTGGACCCAGACACTGACTCTCATTGCCCTCTTATTCAACTCTTCATCTCTCTCTTTATAACTGTTTTTTTTGTTTGTTTTTTTTTGTTGTTGTTGTTGTTGTTGTTGGGTTTTTTTGTCTGTTGTTTTTTGGTTGGGTTTTTTGTTTGTTTGGTTTGTTGGTTTGGTTTGTTTTTTTACATTTTGCACTTTTTGGGTACAATCTGGATGAAGGTAGACAGTGGATCTGTGTATCCCCCCCCCCTCTCCCGTATCCCATGGTCCAGAGTGGAGAAGTTGCCCCAGAAATTAAGAGAAGAGCAGGACTATAAGCCCTTAGATAGGTATGTGGCTGGTACTTACCAATACAAAACTTCGGTATGATTCACACCTATACCCAACAAATCCATTTGGTATGATAATACTCTCAGCATAATACCGGAGACTTCTTTTATGTCCACATCCTATAGATCTATATGCTAGGAAAAGACGACATAAAAAAGATTAAAGCTATACATTTACATAAAATCCATGCCAAAGCAACAAATCTGTTGTGTTGTTTTGTTTAGTTTTGTTTTTAATCACAAAAGCATTTGTGACATCTCAGATTAAAAAATAACAATAACTAAAATATTTAAAGTGTGAATTATTTGGTTTTATAGCAAAACATGTACTTATTTTTTCAGTGGAGAGGAAGGATGTAGGTTCTAATCTGCATTTTTCTGTACTCATGCTGAAGTTAACAAAGGTGGAGATGCACCACAGAGGACTTGGACAGCCTCCTATACTGTTATGTGTACTTAACTACCTTTACTGTAGCATGAGAACCAAGAAGGATTTAGAATTCTAGTCTTTGAAATATCAAAGGGAAATAATTCATAGCTACAGTGTTTGTAAAACATATAGCAGTTACTAAAAAACACTTTTCACTTGCTTATCATTATCACAACATGGTATTTTGTAAAACTACAGTTTCTACTCATTTCTAGAATTAAAGGTAATTGTAGTAATTACTTTAACTTCAGTGCCTTTCAATGTTTTTAAGCTCTAGAAAATCTGTGACCATTTGACAGTGATGATTCTGTGAAATGCTCTGAAAAGCAAGATGTTTGGCAGTGTGTCCTTTATTTTGTTAGAAATACTTGGAACAAGTGCATTGTCCCATCAGAGTGAAATTTATCAACAGTCAGTGCAGGAGAGAAGAAAGTGATATTTGGGTTACATTTACAGGTCTTTTAAATTTTTTCTTCATTGTCTCGTCTTCATTGGCTCTGAAGTCTCTCCTTTATCAAAGCACAATATACTCAATTTAGGTTGTATAAAAAGAGTCTCTACTCTGATTCAGTGTGTGTGCTCAGCTAATTGCAGGGCAAAGTCTTGGAGGTACTGGAGCAATTGTAAACTGCAACAGTTTACAGTGAAATCAGAATTTCACCTGTCAATATTTATGCATCTTGAAGACAGACTAGTTAGTGTTGATCAGTTGACATACATTGTTTTTTACATAAGGAAAGGAGAAAAATTCACTAAAAACCTTCTGAAATTTTGTTTTTTTTTTTCTTGAAACCTATCTGCATCATCAAGGCTTCCTGAGATGTTTTCATTATAGTTCTTACTTTAGATCTAAATCAGAAGGGTCTGTGCTTTTAATTTTTAAGAACTCCGCTCTAATGGTTGGCTGGCTTTGTTCTAGAGCTAAATTACTTAACATCTGTACAATGGGAATGTAATACTTCTCTCCCTACTGCATTAAAAGCTGTAGAAAGAAGTTACTAAGTAGCATTTCTAAAGCACTTCATACATAAAAGCACTACATAAATGTAAATATTATCAAACAGAAGAGATATGCACAAAGTAAGATTTAACCAAGAGGCAGAAGTTAAGGCTCTGTCTATTTTGGGAGCT
>JAOEGS010007115.1:108699-138177 GCA_025447755.1 Corythornis vintsioides
TATCAAACAGAAGAGATATGCACAAAGTAAGATTTAACCAAGAGGCAGAAGTTAAGGCTCTGTCTATTTTGGGAGCTGTATGAACAACAAACTCCATCTGCTCATTTTCAGTAGAGCTGAGCTGATCCTCTTCACCACAAAACATTGCAAGCACTCTTGTGAAATGTCTCTGGAAAGGGTTTGGTTTTTTTGTTTTGTTTTCCTGAAAATACAGCTATTCTGACTGAAAAGTGTTTCCGTTCCAAATCATAGAATCATTCAGGTTGGAAAAGACCCTTGGGATCATCAATTCCAACCATTAATCCTACCTACAACGTTCACCCATAAACCATGTTCCTCAAAGCCACATCCAAAAACACCCCTTAAACACATTCAGAGATGGTGACTCAATCACCTCCCTGAGCAGCCTATTCCAGTGTCTGACCACTCTTTCAGTGAAAATTTTTTCCATAATGTCCAGTCTAAACCTACCCTGTTGGAGTTTGAATCCATTCCCTCTTGTTGTATCACTAATTACATGTGAGAAGAGACCAGCACCAGCAACGTCCTTTCAGTGACTCTGCACAGCCAGCTTTCAGTCCTCTTTGATATTAATTTCTCCAACAAGTTCTAAGAACATTTTTGAAAGCAAATTACTTAACTAGTGGTAAGGATTTCAAAATACTTAGCTGTCAATAACAGATGTTCTCATTTCTGTAGGTTAGGATCAGAAGAAAGGATTTAGGGGGATATATTGTATTGGATCCCAGGGTAATTCTGATTAACTGCCCAGCTTTCTTTGAAGAACATGAACTATCACTGGAGCAGTCATTTTCTCATCTTCTGTATTTTTAACTCTGTGCCGTTCCCTTTGAAGACACTAAAGCTGTTAATGGCATGGATGAGTATGTCTAACCCCAGCAATACTAGGACTGGTATCTTTCTAGGGAGAAGAGAAGCTCAGATTTTTGGATTATCCTTGAATGAAATTTTACCAGTCCTTCATGTGTGGAATTCCCAATGAGGTGGGTCTGTCAGCACAGTGGCAGCCTCTTACAAAGCTTGTGATGAACAAGTCCACATGCAATAACTGAAGCTTCCATCTGGAATTTGCCTTGGTTATTATAAAAGAAAATGGGAGGGTATTTCACAGGCATTTTTGGAACATTCTCTCCCTATATGAGCTATATAAATAATATATACATTCAATAGACTTTACCTTAACCTAGCCTTTATTTCTAACTGTAGCTTATAATCAGGTATTACTTTGAGATGTATTTACCTCTCATAAGGTCATTGATACTTCGATTTGCAGGAGGCACACGAAGCTGCTTGCACCCTGGCATCTTCTTCCCACCATTTGGGTAAAAATCCAGATGGCCACAAGTCTGAAGAATCCCTGGAGCTGAAATGCACAATGAATTGAGGCTGATCACTCCCAGGTATTCTGTGGCCAAACTCTGTGTTGGTGTCAGTCTTTGCATTAAATCTTACCAAAATCAAAGAAAAGATGACCAGCATGAGTATGAATTATATCAACAAATTGTGCATCTGAAGGATCCAGCCTAACCATTGTAGGAGTATACTGGAAAAGAGGCCCAGCTGGATCCAAACCTAAATACATGGAAATATATGTTATTGAATAAATAATACTATATATCTTTAATCATGTATAGAGTGTCTATACTGTATGTCATTATATATGTCATTATAATATGTCATTTCTTCCTTTACTCCACATATAAAAAACATTTTGTGGTCCACAGCCAGTGGATAGCAACAAAATGGTGCTGGGTGCTTGGCTTATTTTTGGGGAACAGTTTTAGAATAAGAATTTTGGGGTTTCTTGCATGTTATTGAAATATAGGAAATCTTGATATGTTACTTGGATCATGTAGCTTTCTTTGAGAATTTTTAATTTATAAAAATATATTTTTATTTCCAAAAGAGCTTGGTTGAAAGTGTTACCCTTTCACTTCAGTGTCAGTGAACTTGAAGCAACAGAATTCAGAACCCAGTTTCCTGATTTGCTTATGTGACTGCTTACTGGCTACATAGCTTAGTCAAAGCAATGTCTACACAGAGAAAAAAAACCACAAACCTGAGTGGAGGAGAAAGAAAAGCAGAAAATGGTGAGCCTTTATAAAAAGTGATGTGCGAGCATGTCACGACACTGTGTGTCTCTGTGTAGCTATGTGACTACTTGTTCTCTTCCTTTTCAGGGTATCCATGTCTCATCCTGACATACTAGATCTAAGGGATTTAATTTTTGATTTCAGATATTCAAGCTTTTGAACAGCTGAAAATTCATGTTAGAGTGGTCTTTTAAAACCCGATATGATGAGTTGCTGGTGTTTTTTGAGCCTGTTGTTCCAAATGTAATACAGTATTTTGTTCCTGTTCTTTTATATCAGCAAAAATTATAACCAATTGCTCCCTGGGACTTGTTGTGACCTGTGAAAAGTGACCTCTATTTAGCCACAGTTGGGACAGATAAGCCTTCTTGATATGTTGCAGTTGAGCCTTTCTCGGAGCTGTGAATGTTCCCATGTGAGTGCACGGCATGTGACAGGAGGTGGCTTTGTTTTTTTACTGTCACCCTGGCTGTATACTGTCAGTTAGAAGAAAGCAGCACATTGCAGTCTATAATGTGTGTTTATAAGGCAGCAGTGATTCTTCAGTTCCCTTAAACTGAATGAAATGATAAAGCTTCATCAGTTGAAATAGCTTCAGTACCTGTTATTCTTCCAATGCCAGGTTTCCTTCTCCCTGCTTCCCCTGCAGCATGTGCTCCAAGGCTATGGCCGATGAAATGAATGTCAGCAGGAGAGTAGCCATAGTCTTTCTGTGAGGATGTATGAAAAGGGAAAAGAGTGTGAAATGATAGATATGAGCCTGTGGCATTGCATCAAGCCCCATGCTGTGCCATGAGGTGGCCAGACCAGCAGGTGGTGGAGTGTCTTGGATGCGAAGTTACTGTTGCAAGTGGAGGTATCTGCACCTATAAACAAGCAGTACTCATCCCATCCCCTCTTACATCACACCTCTGGGATGGAGTCATCACTGTTAAGAATTGGCCATTGTAATAGAAAAGAAGGGATATTCAGCACCTAACTGTCCTGCACTGATTGCTTATCCAGAATGTGAATGCCCCCACTTCCTCACCCCTGAACTTGTCTGTCTGGTCAGGACAACAGTCTGTGATGGAGGAGCTTTCACTGCCTTTGTCTGTGGAATACTCTCTATTACCACTCTTTGCCCTGCCAGTTTTGCTAGACAGTCTCCACTCTGATGCCTTACCCAGTAAAAATCCCTTTATGAGAAAAACAGAAAGTATGAGCTGTAAGCCTTTGGGAACATGCTTATCTGTGGTCTGACAAAAGAGTAGAGATTTCCATTTGTGCAGGATTAGAGGCTTTTTATGACGTTTTCAGCTGCGTTATTGCATATCTCTGTACTTCCTGACTCTACTGCATAAAACCTAAAGGTGCCACACTGAACACAGCCTTTACCATACCAACTGGTATTTCACATTCCACAGATAATGTTACCTCCAGAAGGTTCACCAGATACACCAGCTCAGCTCCGACAATGCGGACGTTGTTAACTGCATCTGTGTACAAACCACTAGAGCCACCTCTCCAGTCAGTCAAAATACAGTTCACGTCTTCAGTGTGGAACATGAACTGTTGGACAACAGGAAAACAGCAGAACAACAGCAAATGGGCATGAATTACAATTGTAGCAGTGTATATGCAGATAATATTTCGTTTTACTATAGCTGGGGACTTGTTTTGTTTATATGATTCGTAAAGACACATCTTTAGTATATTAATTCCTGTTAATACTGAAGAATCAACACAAGGAGGCAGAGTGGAGGAAGTGGTTGGAACACTGAAGAGCCACAGATTGCCTCATTCAGTTCTGTTTTCCTTTCCATATGCCTCGATTGGCTGAAGGGTTTGAACTTTTCTTAATGACAGTGCCTCAGTTAGAGAAAACAGATATTATCACTTATTTTTTACACCCAAACTATAGTCTCAAAATTAATATACTTGGCTCTTCTAAAAAGTTTCATAAGTTTGTATTCATTTGCTTGGATTGTTAAGTCACAAAGTTAATATATTTTAACCAAAATATTCTATTTATATGCTTCTGGAAATGGAACATTCATCTTTTTTTATTCTGAAATATTTTCATTTTTGAAATGTGCATAAATAATATTAAACCAATTTCCTGAACCATTTTGGTTTTCTTAGATCAGATGCCTCATTCAAACTGAAGTGTTTGACCTTTTGCCAAGGTGAGAAAAGTGACTTTTTTTTTCTCCTTTATTACTGGTAAGGAATTGAAAAATCAATTTATTATAGCTTTCCCTATGGAGGTGAATGCAGCAAAAGGATACTTAGCAGAAGGCTGACTATACTCATAGCTAGGAACAAGAGGGTGATCATGTGGAACTGAACTTCATTGTGAGGTTTTTTTCCCCACATATATTCTCTGGATTAACAGGAGAACAGAGATGGAGATTTTATGTAGGAATTTTAAGCCAGTTAATGTGGTGATGTGAATATTTCTACTTCCAAATACAAGTAAAATTACTGACAGACAATAGTGATACCATACCCTGCATATATTTGTTATCCAGGGGAGGTCCCCTCCAGCAAGATGACCATGTATAATGAAGCGAGTTTTCCTGTGTGTTCGGAAATTTGAAGCTTTGATAGTTGATGGATTTGTTGCAGAAATTTTCTGTATCAATTAAAAAACAACCAACAAACACAACAAGGATGTGACTGCTCCATCCCAGTGTACATGTACACACTCTCCAATAGTAATTTCCCTTCTTTCTCCAATATAGTCCACAAAACTGCTTCATGCTGGCCCAGACCAGCCACCTCTAACACCTCAAGTATCTTGCTGTGAGCTTTCCCCACTACTTGATGATCTTAAGAGGACGAGTCTGACACATTTCTGGTGTCTTTTAGTGCAACCTAAGCAGTCCTACAGGCTCCTCCTCGTTACTTTTAATTGTCACTCTGTCACAGTCTAGAGTTTCCTCGCTACCACTCGTTTGCAGATGCTGTAGAAAACCTCTCCTTTTTTTTTTTTTTTTTTTGTTTTTTGGTTGTTTTTTTTTCTTCTACCATACAGCTCCTGTGTCTTCTGTCTCTACCTTCCTCTACCTGATGTGTCTTAATGAGGGATAACCTGGTTCGGCTCTTTGTAAGATACCTCCAAGATCTCTCCATGGTATATCTTTCCAAGTCTTTTTCTTTGGCTTTTTAGTCTCCAATTTCCTCTCAGGCCCAGTCTTCAAGAAATGTTCAATACTTGTTTTCTTTATCCATCCCCATTTAATTATCTTTTGGGTTGTTTCCTTCTCTTTCCACATACAATTTCATGCTCTGCTTCATTTGTCCTCTAGTCTCCTGTTCATATATTGTGTTGAATCTGTTATATACCATCAGTATTTAAAAACAAAGCAGTTTCTTACTTGGTATCTCATGTTGTTGTCTCTAGTGTAAAGAAAGAAATTGGTGTTCACACGTGCTGGAGAGCTGGGCAAACCTGCCAGTTGTCTCTCTGGGATCCCAGACCAAGGGGGTTCATCAGTAAAGCATCCAAGCCTTTCATAGCAAACTTCCCCTCCTGTGGTATGAAAAGAAATATGTCGGTGCTCTGGAAATGTAGCAGGTTAGGCTGCCACTGCCTTACAAGAAGTTGGCACAATAGTGTTTATAGTAAGGAGACAGAAAACGCCCATTCAGATTAGAATCATGGAAGCACTTTGGTTAGAAGAGACCTTCAAGATCATCAGATCCAACCTTTATTAGGATGGGCACTTGTGTTTATTTCTCATTTAGGGACCTTGTGCATGGAGCAGGGACTTGAACTTCAGAGTGATTCCTGCTGCAGACATAGTGTAGAGCTCAACTCCATGACTATCTTTGGTCAAATGTATTGTTAACAGCACTGTCAGAAAAAGACAAGAAAATCTTGATCCTTTTTGGATCCAAAGAACAAACCAGCTTTTTCTGCCAGCGTACACCACTGATCCAAACTAGTCCTAATGCTACTGTGATTATCTAAATTGTTATTTCTTATACAACAATTCATGAAGGAGTAAAAAGAAAACAAAATATTAAAATAGATACCTCTGGTTGCTGCAAAACATACATTAAACAACTTCTTTGTTTTTTATCATAATAAGATTTTAGTGGAAGCAATGAAATGGAATCTGAGTCGAAGTCTGGGGCAAAGCACAGCCTCAGGAAGCATGGTCTGTGCCTGAAGAAATAGTTTCCCAATTTCTTCTGTGGCTTTAATACAGTAATGATGCAAATATGACATAAGGGTGTTGCCATTTTATGTTGACTTTACCCACTATTATAGCACAACAGTTGTGAAATCTCAAATAATTTTTATTGCTATTAAAAGGATGCTGAAAACAATGAGGAACTATTATTAACTAGTAAAGGTGACAGACTTGTACTGCATCAGACTGTGACTTACTCTAGTACTTTGTATGAAATGCAGTGGTAGAGTGATATATACTGTAAATACATCTAGAGAGATAGAAGATTTCATTGTGGAGCTGCAGCTAGAGACTCTACAAGTCACCCAGTCATTTTTACTGGGGGCTTTCTTCTGATGCCAGTGAACTTCTGGACTGTGACATTTTGTTCCTCTCTGCTCTCTCTGTGTGCCCGTCGTTGTTTAACTATAATTTCCTGTCAACAAAGACGTGTTTGGGCCAGAACTATTTTATTGTTCTCTGAGTAGCTCTGTGAAGAGCAAGTTTTGTAGCTGCCATAAATACTGGTGTGGGTTGAGAGTGGGTGGGGGTAACTGTTCTGGAAGATTTTTAGTACCAACTCATATATAAAAATACTTTTGTAATTCCCATTCTGTTTGCTAGTTGCAAAAACCTTTGTGGAATTGAAAAGCAGTAGAAAATGCAGGAAAGGCATGTCATAAGTTGGTGCTCCTAATGAAGTATGTTAAATCTGTTGCAAAGCACATATTTTTTTCTAAAATATAGATATTCTGGTGTAAGATGCACACAACAATTTATACTGGTTATAGACTTTTATCAACTATTTGTCTTACCTCTGGCTGCATTGAGAAGAAAAAGAGTAGTGATCCATACTGCAAACATCTAAAGCAAATAAGTACACAATTAAAAAATAATTTAAAATAGAGTCTGGAATTCATCTAAGGGTTTCCTTGACCCATTAGAAAAAAAAAAAAAAAGTCATAGTGGCCTTAAGACTACTGGCATTTAATGAGTTGGATCTAAGAGTTGATATTTCCTTAAAGATAGTAAGGTTTCCAAAAAATACCTTTGCTTTTCTTTCTGTTTGGAGATTTTGGATATGCAGAATATCCTCTAAGCATCTCTTAAAGATTTTCTTCCTGACCTTGACAAAGAGGAATTTGGTTTTGGTTTTGGTTTTCTCTAGAGCTGCAATTTATGGGCAAGCAAATTAAATTCTTAAAGGATTTGCTACATGTTTTTGCAGAGTGAAATTTCTTCTAGCATTTAATAAGGAAGTTATTAATAGAATTGCTATTCAGTGATTGTATTTAAAAGAACCCAGGAATAAACTTAACTTACATTTCTAAATCTTAGAGATAGTCTTGAAAACTCATTTTGATCATTAATATCAGCCATACATGCTTATCAGCACTGATCTGCTCAATCGCTTAATCACCAGCTGATAGGTAAGCACTGAAGGAAATGGAACCAGTCATTTACTCTGAGGTGAAGTAGGGAAAGCCTTTTAAGTAGCAACTTATCTTCAAAGGATAGATCATTCTTAGAAAACTCTGATACCAGGCCCTTATCCTCCAAAGAGTCCTGCACAGGGAGAGAACTGTATCCCCTTCCTTACCCCCCCACCCCTCTGAAGTCCATAATACCCTGACAGAAGCAGAGTTCGTCCTTGTGAAACCTACTGCAGTTTCAAGCTCCCGTCTCCTCTACTCCAGCGAATCACCACATACCCCATGCCTTATCACAATGCACCTTATTTCAGTTCCCTAGATGTTCTTGGCTCCAATGTATCCCATTTTACCTGGGCAAAGCACAAAGCAAATTATTTGAGTCCACCTCTCAGTTGATTGTAACGAGCCTTGCAGAAGCCCTGGGAGAAACCTGGAACAAAGCAGGAGATCACTGCACTCTGAGGGCACGTGGTGGAGGGACACTCACCTCACCGCTGCTTCACAATGCTTGGGCTCCCAGCTGCACCTGTAACTGCTGCCTAGTGCCAAGAGATCTGGTGTCAGCATACTCTAGGTGAGATAACACAAACCAGGTCAGACCAGTTGCTGCGTGACTCCACCTGTTTCACGCAAAGTTTCAAACAGGGTGTTTTTGTCATCCACTGGTAATTATTTTTAAAGCTAAAAAGTGCTGGGAAGTCTGATGTAAGCACTAAAAAAAACAAACACATCCTTTCAGGATCAGGAACAAGGCTCTTGCCATCAGCTGGGCTGCTCCTCACTTAGTTTTTCTGAGTTGGTATTTAAGTGACTTAGCACCACACTGGGAAGCTGTAGAAAAGCCTCAGTCTCAGATCCTACTTCAGAGTTTTAAAAGCAAAAACATGCTTCCTGGAGCTGATCCCTGCCTTAAATAATTTACAGTCTTAAGCAAAACTTTCAAATATGTAATTGATAATTAAGTCTGTGATTACAACATCAGGGCACAAACAAGGTGTTTTGGGATGAGCTAGTATATATGCTCACGAAGTTTAAGTTGTTGCATGAGAAAAGGCAGAAAGAAAAGACGATGAAAAATGTTTAATATTTAAATTCCTCAGTCTGTCATCTGTTATTTTATCATATTGTAGTTTTACTATATGTAATGTATGTAGTTTACATACTATTATGTTAACATTTCTGATCAGGTTTCCTATATATTCTTATTCCTCTGTGTGGATATTTACCAACCTAAATGATTCTGTGATCCTATGTAGGCACAAATAAGAAACTTGCATGTCAACATTTTAATGTTAAATCCTTTAAGTATATTGGGTGACTATTAGCTCCTCCTAAACCAAGCGTGTACAGAAAGGGGAGGCTCCCTTTTTGTATAAGTCAGGGGAAAGGATTATCTCACAATCTAGCTCATACAAATATTAAATGGGTTAAAGTGATTCTTAAGAGTTCTAGGGAGAAATATGTTCCTAGGCTTTTTTTTTAATTATTTTTTTTACCTTGACTTGAGAGGTTAATTTTTTCAGAAGCAAATAGATTCTCCACTGTGTGCTCCATTGCCCTAGAAAAAAATGAAGTTTAGTATATAGCTTAGGGAGCTTGGTTTTGTTTCTTTGGTTGGGTGGTTTTTGTTTTTTTTCATTTCTTTGGGACTAAGTGCAGCAATATGTTGAATTATTTATAATAAAATTGAGTTATATTCTACTCACATAATTAAAGATTGTTTTTAGGGTGCAAACTGACCAGTTAGCCAGTCATCAATAAAATTCAGCAAACAAAAAAGCCGACCAGGTGTTTGGAACAAATGGTTAAAAGAAGACACAGAAAAAAATCTGCTTCCAAGTTATCCTAGGTCATCCTGGCCACAGCTGAATTCAGTGGTAGTAGATGCTCAGAACTGTGGTGCTGCTGTGCATGGTGTACTTGGATCTGTGATACCAGGCCAACTTCTGTTTTTCCTTTCCATAGCAACATCTGTAAGATAAACATATGTGATGAGGTACAGTGCACATAAGACTGTTCAGGGCTGTTTATACTATTTTTTCTTTTTGTCCTTTGATTGTAATTGCACCCACTTGCCATGTCTTAACTCAGAGAGTAAACTTTCTGGTCAGGGACCTACTTATCTACCTACCTCTGCATGTTGTTGGGTGTGTAATTCAATTTTGGGCAGTGTATGAACATTTTTTAATATAAATGGTAACCGTAATGTAAAGGTCACCTTTCCCAGCACATCAATTTTAAGACTCTCCCTAAGGAAGTAACACTTTTGAATAAAAAAACTTAAATGCCAGCAAGTATTTTTCTATTCTTTATAGTGTGCTTGGCTGCTGAAATAGATAAGAAGGGATTATTGTTCTTTTTATATGCTGTTCCTCCATTATGATCCAGCTTCTAATACTTTTATTAATGCCAATCCCAATGGGATGACTCATAAAATAAAAAATTCTTAGCTAAAGAGAGAGCACCAAATGTGAATATTTGCTTGCTTTGTATTTTAAAACCATTTAACAGCTGTTGAGTGACATTCATACCTCACATGGAAGCTCATGTTTTTTTCTTGTAGTTCTTAAGGTGAGCCTGGAGATACTATGAGATTTGATCTGTAATGCTCTTGACTACATTTTTTATCTCAGAAAATATAGTGTGAATAATTTGTTTAAGAGCATTGTCTCCTTTCTGCTCTCCTAATAATGATACGGATTTTCAAGGATGTGAGTGTGGAATTAGCCATCCTTTATTCACTGCTAACATCTCTATGGTTAACTTTAACATTTACTGGCACTCCTGCAGAGATGGGTGAGGAATCATTAAACTTCACACGAAATACTACAGGAAACATTCTCCAATGTTTTAATCAAGAAGTGCTGTCCGGTATGGTCTGTCCTATATATTGCATATATGATCTGAAACTTTCCACTACTATGCTATAAAGTTATGTAATTCAAAGTCAGTTTAGGGCTCCTAGAAAACTGGTGATCCATATCCTGTTGATGTAAGAGAGATAAGCATTCTCTTTCAGTCTTAGTATGTGGATGCTGAAATAACTACTGTCTGGAATTTTTCTTCTTAATTCGACCCCACGAGAAGGAAAAATCCAGGCAGTAGTTATTTCAGCATCCACATTAGTACTGTTTAACTTTCATTTGGCAAAATTCAGTAGCATCAACTTTAGATGGGAAAAAAATGAGGGAAGAAACACCAAACATATTTACATAGTGTTTCAGTTTGATAAGATATTCCTCTCCCTGGAAGATTCAGAGAAGAATAAATTCAGGTAGTGTTAGTGAGTTTAAGCTTTCAGGCTTGAAGACATGTATTTTATTGTTTTCACATAGTAATTGTGCAATTGCCAATAATCATCTGGTTAGTAATAGATTATTCTTGTCTCTACAGCAGCTACTTGCAGGTTGTAAGTCTAGACTACACTTTTGAAGCTAATACAGTAGGTCAGAGTCTGAATTCTACAATCTGATTTACACCAGGTAAGATCTGAAATTTGTGTCTCAATAAACATTATAAATTTACTCCTACAGTTATATCTTAATTTGTGTCAGACAGCATTCTGAATTGGCTTTTCACTGTTTTTATGAGAAAACTCTTTTGTGCTTGATGCCTGGTCTGAAGACAACATTGAATTTACAAGTACAAAATAAGGAACTGAAAAATGTGATATAAACAGAAAATTTCAAATCTCCTCCCGCAGGGTATTTTAAAGCCTGTGGACACTCTGTGTGTTGTTTTAAATTTCAATATGCAAGTTAGTTAAGTGCAGTAAAAATAAATAAATAAGTAGATCTTGAATTTTTTCCTAACCAGCTGACATTTCTCTCATCAGCCATCTAGCATGAAATTATTGATGTTGTACTTCTGAAAAAGTAGAAATTATTTAAGAAAATACAAATACCGTATAAAATAGATTTCACAAAGTAATGGGAAAGCATGGCATAAAGATTCTAATCATAGCTGTTTCACACAGCAGTGTAGAAGGCTACAGTAAGTGAATTATCATTGATCATGACAAATTTTATTACACAGTTTAAAGATGAAGTAGTGATATAGAAGCTCTTTATGCAACCTTTGATTTTATATTTCTGAATTTAAGCTGGTAATTATTAGTAAAATAGGAAGCCACCCTTTACATTACCCCAGATAATTTGGACGAATCCCTATCTGGCAGCATTAAGTACTGAAACACTATGCCTTTAGAAGCACCTTATTGTTTTTAGTTGCTACTTCTGTCTGAAATTAAAAAACATAAGTAACAGTAAAGCTAAGTAAAAAAATATAAGTAACATTAGATTGTGGGGAAGCTGAATTACTTTATGTATGTTGATAATATAATTTTATATAATTATTTCTGAAATACAAGACTAAAGATGGGGACATAGACCTTGTATATATTCTACTCCCTCACTAGATTTCCTGTACCTCAATCCTGATCAGGTTCTTAATATCCTTACATGTAATTTTCCTCAAACCATTAAATGACTCTAAGCATCAAAGAATCCATTAGCCCTCGTTCTTTTACTACAGGCCCTTGTAAACAGCCCCTCTCCAACCTTCCTGTAGGCCCCCTTGAAGGTGTCTATAAGGTCTCCCCATAGCTTTATCTTCTCTAAGAGCAGAATGCTTATGTTTAAAAGTGGATGATAAAGTCAATAGAATGATACTAAATTATAGAAACTCTTAACTCTCTTAAATAGAAACACCTAATAAAATAATTAAGTGGTTTCACATTGGGCTTTTTTTGTGATGTGTGGACTGGTTTATGTGGGTTTGGTGGTTATTTTGCAAGGACTGTTTCTGTTCTATTGCATTTCCTTTAATGTCAGTCAAGTAGAGAAGGTTTAAGTCAAGGTGATGTTATGATTATGGCATTCTATTAGGTTCTTTACTTATGGTGTGGCAACACGTGTGATGGTTTAACAAAACTGGTTATTGCTTCTGTAGCATCCCTTATGCTTATAGCCTTAACTGCGTGTTTTTGTTCATCCCTGGTTTGTGTCTTGTATGGAGAGAAGGTTTGAATTTGGATTTGTGCACCTAAGGCAACTATTGATCTATAGATTTCTTCCTCAGAAGGACCTCGGAAGGGATTGACAGAAGGAGAAGCAGGACATGGAGGATTCCCAGTGTCTGCTTGGTGCCTGTCAACAGCTTTGCCAATCCCTGAACAAAAGGATGATTTACACAGGGAAAAACATTGTATTATATTTGCTTGTGATACAAGACTGCCTGTAAATAGGAAAGCTTCTTGATTTTGCTTTTGAATACTACTGTTTCTTCTAACAGTCTGGGTTTTTTTAGTATAGTTTGAGAATGCTATTTAGCATTTGTGGGCCACTATTGGAATTAAATGAGGTTTTAATGAACCACTATCTCTGCCCTGTGCTGAGTTTGGAAGAACTCTCAACACTCTTTTGTGGGAAGCCAACCAATGCAGGATAGACTCTGAAGAAAAGTAATTAATTTATAGCATTTCTTCTGTAAATGAAGTAACAATAGTGTCATGACACATTTTGAAGGCCAGCTAAATCAGTGTCATGTTCCTGTGCAACATGGCCTAGGTGATACTGCTTTGGCACAGGCTATGGACTCGATCTTTAGAGGTCCTTTCCAACCCCTAACGTTCTATGATTCTATGATATGATTCTATGTTCAATATTGTTTCAGAGAAATTGAACAGTGTCATTTCAATTTTAAGCCTTTATGTTTTGAAACTATGAAACACTGTTTTTGTTTGTTTGTTTTCAGTTTTGAAGAAAACAGTCACAAGAAACAGGAAACTCTTTAAAGGGCTACCCCAAATGAGAGTTATGAGGCAGGGTTGCAAAGCACAAAGTCATTTTAAGCCTAAGGAATGTGGGAGTGGGATGTCGTAATTGACATAGCACGCAACTTACAAAGGCATTGCCACACCAATTACATCTAATAAGTTTTACTGGAGTATTTCATAATGTGAGTCCAACCCAGCCTCTTTTTAAGTCAGCCAAAGTTATTGCCATTGTTTTCAATGAAACCAGCATTGCAGTTTTGATTTTAGGGGTGTATATATATCTGTGGCTTTTATCTGAGGTGCACGTAAATGCCTGGAAAATGTCAGATTTCTGTAATACTTCAGTGACCTGTTACTGGACAGGCACTAAATACTAAGTGTGAAAAACTGGAAAGTGAAAAGCTTTAGGACTGGTTTCCATGTGAACTTGGTGATTTGGAAAACCAGTTGGGCGGTTTGTGTTCACATCACTTGTAGATGATTGCAACATGCAGGCATTGGGTTTTCAGAGTTGTGCCTGTTTTGGGTTTATTTAACAGTTAATTTTTATGAAGATGGCTATTTAGGCATCCTTCTCAACTGCATTTTAACAACTATATGACAGAAGGATAAAATATTCCAGTGGAAAATATGAGCATCTAGGCATTAGTCCTGCTCAGTCTCATGAGAGGATATGTCACAGGTACAGTGTACAGTCAGTTTGTGTGCACAGAGCAGGTACTGGCTTCCTGGAGGCACTGGAGCACATTCGATGTGCTCTGCACTGTGTGTATCTATATGTCTTTGTCTCCTCTCCAGGAGAGAGGATGCTGAGACTGCTGTGGACACACTAACCATGGACTGATTTGAGCAATGGTGGTATGTGCAAAGGAGGCGGCACTGACTGTTCTTGTAATTTGCAACATTAGTGACAGGTAGTGTATGCAAATGTTTTAAACAGCCATTATCTGCTTTCTGTTTCTACCAGATAGACTACAGATTAAGTTGGTTGAGATTAATGTAAAACATCTAATGACCAAAGCTAGAATTACCAACATTTACAAGGGGCGAGAGCCAAATGACACCTGAGCTGCATGCAAGATGAGCCCTGGTAACTGAAGAGTTTACCACAGACTTTGTCAGGCTCATCAGGACCACTGCCACCACTGGGGCAAACTCCTTTATCTCGCTCAGCTGCAGTGTTTCCCAGGTAGTGTTAATGTGCCAGGCACATAGTCTCAGCATGCTCCATTATTCATAGGCAATGCAGATCAGACTGCCTCCTCTGTGTCCAGGCAAAGGGGAGTCTCAAGCACTCATTCAGGATGAGAACGTGCCACCAGCCAGGCAAGTCAAGACTGGGAGCCAGTAGTTTTAATGTTCTCAGGGCTACTGGTGTTATGAACAGCAGACAGAGCCTGCATTAGATGTAAAAAAAGTAAGGGGTCTCTAGACAGAATGCTTCATCACATCTGGTGGAGCCCTGTGATCTCAATGACATCAGAGTCTGGCCTGGGTAGATGGACAGCCAATCTCATCTCTGGCGGTTTTGTGGGTTCTGAGAAAAGCAGCTCTTGTTTCTCTGGAAGGCTTCCTGATAGCCCCAAAACCATACTCCAAAGGGTTGTTTTTCATGGCCTTCTTCTAGCTGCTGTAATTTCTTAAAGTAATAACTCTATTTTTGCTATAGAATATAAAATTTACCATGTGGGTTAAGCTAATATTTTTTTTCACAACAATATGAAGGTGATACAGAAGCTAAAGGCCTTTTAACCCTTTTAGCATAACACTCATTATAATAACTGGAAGTACATTCAGTGGCATGAAATATTAAATATATTTAAAAAGGCACTTCAGGAGTTATTGGTTTTACCTTTATAGATTTTCTCTGCTGCATCCTTTATCCCAGTAGGATTTAATTACTGAAACTTTTCTCATACCCTGCAGTAATAGTTTACAAACTCCTGAAATTTAATAATCTAAATTATTATTTCTTATGCATTATATATACATGTGCCTGTTAACATGTTTTCTGAACTCTGCTTTTGAGTCTGTATGATACATGAATATTTACTGGGTGTAATTTAAATGCCATTGAAATGAAGTAATTCAAGTCATAAAAAGAATTGTCTTCAGACAACTACAGAATCCGTAGACAGACAGTGAGGTAGGTATGTGCTTTCAAGATTTACACAATCCTTCCCTCCCTTATGTAAATGCTGATTACAGGGAGCTCTGGGACCCAATAAGAAGCAATTACAACCCTCCTAAGTCTGTGAGGAGCACAGGCAGGACTGCTGTTCACAGCGGCCGAAAAAGTCATGGCATGTTTGGTATTATAAGATAAACTAATTTCTGTAATTAATGAAACTTTCTCCATAACCTGTCCATAAAGTACTTACATCGAACAACTTCAAAACAATAAATTGAAGAGGAGTAATAGGCTACTGTTACTAAAACAAGAGAGTAAACAAGCCCTGAATTCTACCTGCCTCTGCTATAAACATTTATATGTCTCAAACTGATGCAATATATCTACATTTAGAGAATTCATGAAGAAGGATGATATATCTCAAAAAAAAAATTTATTATTTTGTGAACAGAATCAGGGGCTCATTTTATTAGAAGGCTCCTTGAATAGCCATATCCTTCCAAAATCACATCCCTACTGTATAGTTCCAGTTGATTTGGAGAGACTCTCTGATCTTTAATTGTGTGATAATTCATCTGGATTATCAGCCCCAGGGAGGAATGCTTTCTGGTATTCCGGCTGGGGTCTGTGCTCTGGCAAAGCTCTCACTATATATGGGGGCAAGACTCAACACGCACCACCCCTTTTCACACTGCAGTCAGCTGGAGAGAGAGCAGTATGGTGCACCCCAGACTGTCCCAGTCTTTAAAGCTGAAAAAAAAATAAAACAGCTTTCATTACATCACTGAGCAGCAGCACTAGTTCATTATTGCCTTAAAATAGTATAGCCTCTAAACAATGCATTAATTATTAGCTTGCCTCATCAGTTAAATCCCATTAGACTGATATATGCAGGCATTTTATCAGTAAAATCGAAAGCAAATTACTAGCAGCATTACTTTTCCAGTTGCATTTTAGACTGCATAGTAGATCTATAGATGACTTGAAATTGCTCTTGCTTTACTGTAGTGCAAACTTGTTCCAATTTATTGTGTTCAGATGAGAGCATTTGGTGGTTGAAAATGACGTTTTTGCCAAATGATGTTTTGGGGAAGGATAAATTAAGCATATAAAATGGTAGCACTGGGAATGCACCCTACCTTTATTACCAGCCTGCATTAACCAATGTTCCTAGGAAGCTTTGCTTGAAACAGGAGTGCAAAATGCCAGACCCTGCACCAATACCGTGTCAAGATATGTGCAGCTAATAATCCTAAATTAGAGCAGGGATGACTAAAACAGCAATTCTCACGTCTGCAGTTTGCATTAACTGAAAACTCTGCAGCTGAGACATGATGGCACTCTGAAGGGTTCAGAGTTTGTGAGATGCTGGGACTGCCATAGAGGTATCATTGTATTAATACTGGCATTTTCAGATCAATTCACTAACTGCCTAAAAGGAAAATACTTTAAAATATATACTTAATTTGAAAGTATTTTTTATTATTAGATATTAATTTGAAAAGAGTATCTAAGGGCCTGAAGGACTGAAATGTTTAATG
Source organism: Corythornis vintsioides (assembly GCA_025447755.1). NCBI lineage: Eukaryota > Metazoa > Chordata > Aves > Coraciiformes > Alcedinidae > Corythornis > Corythornis vintsioides. The sequence continues at coordinate 125,858 of JAOEGS010007115.1, forward strand.
AGGGGTTAGAAATTATAATAAAATATAATAGGCATGTATAATAGAGCAAGACATTCAAATGAATTGAATTGGTTGGCTTAGGTCTTGAAATGTGCTTGGAGTTTCCTGTGAAGCTAATAAGTATGATTACAGTTGTTCCTTGCTTCTTCACAGAGCAAGGATTTTACTACTCAGGACAGGGTCAACAAACACCCGTCCTTACTTTACGCAGAAGAAAAAAGTTCAGAGGTTAGTACAGAGGGTTATGAAATTGAGGGCAATTTGACTAGCACTTTTTAACTCATTTTTGTCGTGTCATTTCCATCATCGTTATTGACAGCTAATTGCATTGCAGCAGCACCTAGAGGCTACTGCTATACAGACATGAAAGAGAATGATCTTGATCCTGCTGCAGCTAACCCCTGAAATAAACAGGAGGAAGCAGAGACTGAGTAATGAACCAAGAAAAGTACGGGACAGTTGACAGAAGCCATTGCTGACTACTCCATTTGCTGTCAGGAGTTAATGGGATTCTTTAGGTAAAACTATGCTACAATATCTCTTGCAAGGATTTAAGGAATCAAGTGACAACTGGTCTGGTACTTTTGTCCCTTATATTTACTGTTTCATGAAATTTCTTATGTGAAATTTATTCTAGCTTATTTCTGTGTTCTTACATATTAAAAATTAGAGCTGGGTGATTTTTTTCGAGAATTGGAATTAAATTAGATGAGCTACACTTTCCTACACCCTATGAATGAATAATAAAACTGTGATGCCTTATTTCCTTTCAGACATTACAGTGAGAAACTGTGTGTTTATTAGCTCAAAAGGAAAAAAAAAAAAAAAAAAAGTAAAATCCATAAAACTACCGTCCTGGTAGTGAAGTGCATCCTAAAAATAAAATTGTGCTATTCAATGGAGTTCATTTTCTACTGAAGCACCATATTTCAAATGAAATAAAATAAAAGCAGGAAGTGTTGGCAAGTAGATAGTAATATTTGCATGCAACTATATGTCCACAAATGCCTGTTGCATGTTGTTCTTACAATTTAGGATATAAGTATGTAACAGTACATTTGAGATGTTTGAAGTGGTGCATATACAAGTGTATCCATCCATGGCAGAATGTTCTATCAGGTGTAGAGAAATACAATTTATGTTATTTGAATCTTCAAAGGGTATGAAAAACTCAGTTTATGTACATTCCATTCAACAGCAATAATTCACACCCAGACTAATATGATCTTCAAATATGTTTGATTTCTCATATCATACTTGCTTGCATGTTTTCTGAAAAACACTACCAGCAACCATGTAGTTGAAGTGATTGTATTAAAGATACAGTGGGAGACAAGTGTGTTAAAAGGATTTTCACTAATTTATTGCTTAAGGTAGTTTCCCTGGAAACTTGAGAAAGATCCTTCTCACTGTAGTCTTTGTTTTTTGTTTTGTTTTCTTGTTTGGTTGGTTTTATTGTTTGTTTTTAATTGTTGTTATTTATTTGTGCTATTTTGTTTGATAACATTATCATCAATACATACCAGTTGTATGAGTGTTTATTTTCACTGATCCTGGCATAGTTACTGGCAGGAGCTATAGTTGTGGTTTTCTTTTCTGAGTGTGATAGAGAGATGGGTAACAGCTGATAATCATAAATATATTCCAGCAAGAGTCTGAAGGGGTTTTTTTTCATTGATGATTTTTGTTTACATCTGGTTACCTAAGGGAAATGAATTAATGTAACTTCTTCTGTATTTAGTTTTCCAGCTTATGATCTTTGAGCTGCCCCAGTCACTGCTGAGGCAATACTGCCAGCCTTGATTTGTTTGATCACCAATCCTGTCATGCACATCCTGCTGCTAAGCCGCTCCTAGTCCTAGAACTTGAGTATCTGCTCTCATTACCTCTCCCCTTCCTACACATCACCTACAAAACATTCCTTGGCTCCAGTTCATCTGTAAGTACCAGCTGTTCTCAAGGTAACTCTGTAGCCTCACAGTTTGTCCCCCCTTCGTCATGCAGATTTGCTTCCTGATTGTGACTGAAATGAGTTTTTTTAGTTCTTCTGTGATGTCATTCAATTGGTGGTATAAATAAGTGTTCTAAATTTATATGTGATTAATTTTGTGTGAAGATTATGTCTCTGCCTACCTATATAAAACTTGCACTGAGTACTAGTGGGTCATTCTAGTTGTCCTGATGCATGTGTCATGGCATCCAAGGACCTTCTTTAGATTCTCTGAATCTCAATGGGAAATGCTGTAATGTGGTATTGGAGCTGAGTCACCATCAGAGAGGTAAATTAATTTGAGCTGTTTTGGTGGTTATGTAGATTTTCAAAATCTAGTGTGTTCTTCTGAACTAGATGGTGATGCCCTCTAGTGGAGAATGAAAAATCTGTTAGCAAGAACATCTGAAACGTGTAGAAAAACTTTGGTGCTGGGGATATAGTTAAGGCGGGCAAACAAGCAGGAGATGATCCCTAAAATAAGTGACGAAATTAAGAAATTCTGAATGAAAAAAATATCTTTCTGAAGAAGCCCAAAATAAGCATTAAAGGACTGGAAAAAAAAAATAAAAAAGGATGAGAACCCATTTAAGTTGTGGTCTCCTTGGGTATTTGTAAGTATTAAGAAAGCGTTAAGATATATCATATGTGTTTAGTTTTAGATACAGAGACAAGAATGTAAGACAAGGTTGGGTTCTATTTCATTTTTAGAAGCTAATTTATGAATAAACCTCCTACTTTCTGGTATCTAATGATACAATCAGCTTAATAGTGTCTCCTAGTCAAAGTCTGGTAAAAGGAAAAAGCACTGCAGTATCCCAACTCTTACTGTTAAACCTAGACCATTTTTTCATGAGGCGTGAGTTCATACTACCACCTAGTGCAATTCATGTTTCAATGCAACAGCATCATACAGTATGATATCTTTATGTATTTATGAAATCCTCTGAATAATTAATCTAGCTGATGTATTTAGTGACTATAGTAATAACTATATTAATGAAAGAAACAGATAACACAATTGTTATACCTCTAAGCCCTCTGGAAATAGTACACTGACTTTCATGCCTTATATGACTATTTCCTCACATGTATATAATAATTTCAGGATAGTAATCCTTCCCCTAGCACAATAATACACATCTATACTCCTGCTGTATTATGCAACTGTATTATGAAACTGTGGTTTCTTTGAATGAGCAGTGGGTGGTTTTTACAAGCATTCTGTTAATATTTGAAGTGTGATTTGGAAAAGGAGAGTATTTTTTTTCTATATCTCTTGTGCTGTGGTATGTACAGCCACAGTAAATCTCTAAATTTGTAGGCACTAGCATTCTGATCCTAACAAAAGAATGGTATGGAAAAATGTTAATGTTGCTAATTCCTAGTGTGTAGCTCTTACTTTGGTGCTGTTCTGTTTCTATCAAGAAACAGTCCATCTTTTTGAAAAAGGTATGTCCAATACACATCCTCAAAGGATATAAGGATTATTTAAATAATCATGTAATGATTATTTAAAACAAAGGTAATGTTGGTACTTAACATAACTATGTAATAATGCATATACATAAAAACATTGTAAATGGTTACAAAGGGCTTTGGTGTATTTTATATGTGAATTGAACGTATTTTAATTTTTATTTTTTTTTAAAAAGGAAGGTAGCCCGGTTATTGGCTATTACCATGCTTGATTCTCCAAGACTAATTCAAAGTTGCATCAGTAAGGAAAAAAATATATGTAGTTAGTTTAATGTGCAGCAGAACTTTCTCTAATACTGGCTGTATTTGCCCTTGCTCAAAAAAACCAAAACAAAACAAAACAACAAAACAAAAACAAACAAACAAAAAAAAAAGAAAAAAACTCCACACATTTAATATAAAGAAATAATAGGAATATATTAAAAGTAGTGCCGTTTATGGGATAACTAAACTCTGAAAGAACTACATAAGTATTTTTTCCAGGCCTCTTCTATTTCTTTATCCTCTATATTTGCAAAAGTCAGATCTAAAGAAAGGATCCAACACCCTGTAAACACATAAATAACAGGAGTTTTATTAATTTGTAATTCTAATGTGATTTGGGCAAAAAGATCTTACCTACATGAAAAGCCAAGGGTTTAAACTTAGGGTACAGACTTGGAGAGCCAAATTTATGGCTGCTGGCTAATTCGTTGAACTTTAGTGAGACTGGAAAGTGTTCAAATATGAGCAGAATGCAAATCGGATTATTTAATCATTCAATCATGTAGTAAATAGTATCATAGCTCTAGTATCATAAATTTATAACTATAAGCTATATGTATTTTTTTCTGACAGAGTAAACATGTTTAAGAGAAACATCAAATATGGTGTTTGTCCATCAGACCAGCAAGGTTTCTTTCTATAATGTGATACTGGTTTTACTGTTATCATGCATACCTGGCAGGCCGGTGTGCCTATAGATTAACCTGAGCAACTTTAGGGGAATGACTGATGGTCACTCAGGTGCATTGTCTTTAAAATTCTGAGCAATACATACTAATACATCCACCTTTTCAAATGAATCTTGGAGTGCTGGGCGAATGGCAGAAGCAGGAAAGCTCTGAATAGCTTATGAGTATTTGATAAGGACTTCTAGATAAATGGTCTGTTAACCTGATGTGAGCTCCAGCTGAAATAGTGGGTAAGGGCAAAGGATTTCAGTGATAAGGAATTAAATGATAGAAATACGATTAATGCTAGTCTGTGTGATTTTATAGAAAGTGGACCAGATACAAGTCTTTAAGAGATTACAGATGTAATCATACCGTGTAGCTATGTTTTAACTTCTGACAGACATTCAGCTAACACAATATACTACTGTTCATTTAAAATAACACTGTAGCATATACAGTCTATAAGCAACAAATTAAAATCTGAAACTGATGGTTTGGAAAAATAATGCCAGTGAGAAATAATTACCCATTGAGGCTCTTCACAATTGTGTCTTCCAAAGAATCTCAAACCAAAGCAATGCTATGGTTTTATTTATAACCTGGACTTACATATACCACCACCATTGATAAAATACAGGTGACAAAGAGATTGACAGTTATGACAGATAATGATGTTGAAGTTGCACAGGGAGTAACACGGACAGTTTGGTAAGCAGAATGAACACATATAATTAGCAACTGGCTTAATATATTCACATTCAGAGTTCTATACCTGAAAAAAAAAGTAATTTATAATTATGGAGGGGAGGACATCCTTGAAAATAGCAACTTTGAAAAGTGTTTATAAATCATCTTGAACAACTGAGTCAACACAAACTTCTAATGTGATGTTTGAGGTAAAAAGGATTAACAAGAATTTGTAAATCTATTCAGTGTGCAGGAGTAGTCAGGGAATTCTATGTTTTTATAAGCACTGATGAAGCCAGTACTGGATCTCTGCATACAAGTCAGGTGTCAGTGTATCTAACAGTGCAAGAAATAGAGAAGGTATAAGAAGAAAGCCACAAAGATTATCTGAGCACTGGAAAAATGCCTTACTGTGAAGGACAGAAAGAATGCAATTTGTTAAACTTGTCAGTATGAGAGGTAACTTGACTGTAGCACAGCAGTATTAATAAAATCAGAATATACTGTGTATTAAAAAGCTTTTTGATCTCAGAGAAGAAAGTATAAGAAAGAAATAAGGACTAGAAGCTACATTCAAACTATCAATTAGACAAAGATTTGCACACCAATCAGTCATCAGAACAGGTCTGATGCACCTCCATCCATGAAATCTTCAAACTGAGGATATGTTCTTTCCTAAAAAAAAAAATGGATATTAATCTGAATAGATTATTGTCTTGGCCTCAGAATATGATGCCTTCTCACTGTGCATAATATAGCTTAGTGTATGTCCACACTGCATCATATTTATTCTATTTTTGCACAGGAATAGTTATGCCTTAGATCTAATTGAAGTAAGTTAAAGACAATGTGTCCAACATCATCATGTATAAAAACGAGGGGAAAAAAAAGCATATAACAAAATATATTTTCTGATTACAAATTGAAAACTGTCATACAAGAGGGAACATTTTTCATTAATATGAAAAACCACTAGATGGCACTGAAACATCCCTTTACAAATACTCTTCCTTTGATAGCCTGATTATCCATATTTTTTAATCAAGACTAAGAGGAATCCATGAGCCATAGTATGAAGAATCTAAGGGACATAAAATTCTGATATTAGATAGAATGAATTTTCTTTCTTTCTGTTTATTGCACACAACAGACTATTCATTGTTTAGTTTGTGTTTATATGAATTATCTTTATGCACTTAAATGTTTGAAGACTTTGTTTAAGGGAACTTAATCAGTACCAAATTATACCAAATGCTATTTAGAATACAGAATTGAATGCCATTCCAGTCCATAGTGTGATTGCTCCCTAGGACTTGTTCTCTTTCTGCTAGAGTAAATTTAGTTAAATAAATTACAACAATTTTCTATTCTGAAGTGAAACAGATGCTATGGGCTCCTCTCTTACCAGGGCATGGCATCAAGACTGCTTGGAAATTTATTAGTGTGCAGTAAACAGGAATTATTGTTTCAGTAAAGCTACCATTTCATCTATTTAATAAATTATTCACATATAAAATTCACAGAACCACAAAATGGTAGGAGTTGGAAGGGACCTCTGGAGATATCTAGTCCAACCCTCCTGCTAAAGCAGGTTCATCTAGATCCAGTTGCCCATGATTGTATCCAGGTCAGCTTTTAAAACCTTCAGAGAAGGAAACTCCACAACTTCTTTGGGCAGCCTGTTCCAGGGCTCCATAGGAATGATTTTTTTCCTTATGTTTGGATGGAACTTCTTTTGTTCTAGTTTGTTCCCATTACCCCTTGTCCTATCACTGAGCACCACTGAAAAGAGACTGGTCCAAACCTCTTGACACCCACCCTTGAGATATTTGTAAGCATTGATAATATCCCCTATTAGTGTTCTCCAGGCTAAATTGACTCAGAGATTGATCACTGTACAGCTGCTCCTTCCAAACAAATAGATTTTGTCTTTAAATACTCAGGACATTAAGTGAAAAGATAAGAATAAGCTCACATTTCACATTTCCAAAGACTTTTTTAAGCTCCTCAATTATTCAGGTCGACAGACTTCTGCTGATGGGATCAATCATAAGAGTGGTAAAACTTGATAATATCTTGAAATTACTGTGTAGATCTAGTTGAGGAAATGCAGAAGTTACATAGATTAGTGTAACAAAACTAGTGTTTTAATACTGAAAGTGATGTAGTGTTATACTTTCTGTTATAACTGTCAAAAAAAAAATTAAAAAATTAAATACAAGCTTTCTACCTATGATAGTTCCATGCTTGAGAACATATTGAAACCCTACATGTATCAGCAGGGTGACTGAAGATGGCTATGGATGTGTGGATGTGTCCTAAGTCTGGCCCTTAAGAGTATCAGAGCCACTATGTCCCTTACTTGAAATTCAAAGTTTGTTTATTTTATAGTTTGGGCTTTAGGAGGTTTACCAGTGAGCCAGGTGAGGACTGTCATTCTGCAGATTAAGGTATAACAAAATGTAATTGGTTTTCAGCCTAGAGTATAGATGGTTTGACACCTAAAAGGCTATTAAAAGCAGCCTGGTATCTAGAATGTTAAAAAAAAAAAAAAAAAAAGAGAGAGAGAGAGAGAAAAAAGGCATCTAGAAACTTGGCAAATTCAGACCCATCTAAATTCAAAGACCCAAATTCAGCAACCAACTAAATAATTACAAAAGTCATTTGGTTAAGAGGCTGACAAATGCTAGCAGACACAGTGAGAATGATGGGAATTTAGAAGGTTGGGATCTCAGTAGAATATATAATCACTGCATGTCAGCTGCAATCAGTAAAAGAAGCAGACCTACTACTTAGTCTGTTGATAAGCAAGGCATAGGTCATTAGACATTGAATCCTGTCCTTTACCCAGTTAACAGATTGTAGTATCACATCTCATTTTAGAGCAGAGGGCTGAAACTATTTTGCTAGTCCCCTCTGCTGAATACCTTTTCATTTCATTGTCATCCTTGGAAATGGATGTGCAGAGTATCTGCTAAACCTGTGCCTTTTTCATGGAAATCCCCTGGAGGTGTTTTCTCTTACTAAAAGCTTCAGGACAGGCTCCTATTTATTATTTCAGCTCAGTGGTAAAATCCATTCTTGTGTTACAAACTCCTATCAAATTGAAGATGACTGCAGTAAGCCAGTTGGCTCACTCTAAAGCTAGTGTAAGGACTTAGTAGGAGTTTAAACTTGGACTAGCATGACAACATGGAAAGACATGCATTTTTTCACCCAAATTTACTCTGACTTGATACTATGGCATGAGAGGAGAAAGCACCCAAACAGGTACACAAATAGAGATAAACACATTGTCTCCAAAATTCTAATGTATTTAAACCCTCATTGTATGTTAAGATCTAACACTCTGAATTTATTTAAAACTATAGCAGAAATGCAGTAAATGGCAAATCTGAAGCAGTGTTCTTTATCCTGTTGAAGGACAAGGAGGATCTGCTGGCAGTGCTGGTCGGGTACGGCATCCATAACCAGGGAGATAGTGCTGGAACACATCCTCTTTTCTGGTCTTCCCCTGTTATCTTTCTTGTAGGACCTGTTCTCCCAGGTTCTTCACTCTCACCTTTGTGTCAGGAATTGGTCTTGTAGGTGCTTTTCCTATCCATTTTTAATCTATCATGTGATTCAGTTCACAGGCTTTAAAAAGAAATATTCCTTTCCCTTGAGGTCTAATTTTTCAAGACTGCCAAACTGTCAAGCTCTACATAGGCAACTGGCCCTGTCACTGGATACTGTCAGTTGCCTCTATGACTGAGGACCCTCTAAGCTAGATTAGCTGAAAAGGGTTGTGTGACCTCAATTGATCTTTTGCCCCCAGGTCACACATAAGATTTTTTTTCTGACAGACTCGGTGTGTCATTCAGTAACAGGTACATTTTTTGGTGACTTATTCTTTATTTCTTGCTGTTCTTCATTTAATAACATCAATTTGACACTATCACCAATTCAATCACATTTCTGTCAAACAATTAGAGATAATTTATGTGGGTGCTATTGCATTAGCTAACTGTAATTTTATTCCGTGGTCAGATATTATAGTGGCTTTCTTGGTAGTCTTTGAATTGGCTGTTAATAATAAATGAAAATGTGGTAGCTTAACTCCTTTTTATAAGAAACAAAATAATTGCATTGTGATTACTTTTTTGCTTTTTGTGCCAGCTGTAGCTCTTTGATTGAAGAATAGGTCATTATGTGGGTAAGTAAATTCAGTCATGGTGTGGCTTTTTACAGTTAAGCCATGTCTTCACTGTGGTTTCTATTCTGTCTCCTGGATTGTTGGCTATTGAGGTTCCTGAGGTTTTCTGAGTACTCCTCAGCTTGGCCTCTGACCATGTTTAGGCTTAGTGTATCTCCCAGTTTCTTTGGTGTGAGACCGTGGGTTGTCCTTGCTCTATCTCCAAATTCATTAATTTTGTAAACCCATTATAAAACCTTAATTTTGCAGAACCAGAGTTTAACACTCTCTTTTTGGCTTCTGTGGTCAGACCTTACTCAGCCTGGATGGTAAACTCTTTTTCAAAGTTCACTGATTTTACATTCATTATTTTACTCATCCCTGGTTTGAGAATTTTTAAGAAAATTCAAAAAAACTTTGCTTAATTTTTAGTTTGAGTTTTTCACAGAAATACTATATTTGTCCCAAGTTACATTGTTTGTAAAGACAGTGGTGACAAATGTGTTCTTATACTTGGAGAAATTAGTATATTTTATATCTACCCTGAAACAGCTGGTTTAGGCTGGCATTATTTTTTATTTCAGAGCTGTTGAGGGATTTCTTTAACCCAATAGGATTTGTATTGATTTCCGTTCCACTTTTTTTTTGTGAACTTTATTCTTGTTTTGTTGTTCTATTGATTTTTGAGCTTTAGCCATTTGAGTTATTACAAATTTTGCTATATTTAAACTGTAATTCTACTACAATAATCAAGAACTTACTTTTACAGCTATTAAAAACAAAACACCCCCACCCCAACAAACAAACAACAGCCCAAAAAAAACTGCATGAAGATGCAGCTGGTTTCCTGGAATCTGAAGTATGTATCACTGAAAGGGTTTACCATATTTCTACTCCCCAGGTGTTTTTTTTTCAGGTGACTGGAGGACTTCAGTTTATATTATTAATTGATATTTATTGTATCCTATTGGTCTTTCCATTTACCTGAAATGTATTTGTAGAAAGGTGGTGTAAGACAATGAGTTCTGTTTCATGTCATATCTGAGTGTTTAATTTGTATGGACTGAACAACTATATAAAATACAAAAGCATTGCAAAAGATATGCAAGGATGCTTGTAAATAAAAGCAATGGCAAGTTAATAAACCCAAAGTTTTAAAATTAGTTTTTCCTGGTTGATAAATCAATACATTTAACATAAGCAAGCTCCCTTAAATGAATAAAATGAACTGGATAAATTCAGCCATCCTAGCAAATGCTGAATTTATATCTGTCTCCAGCAATTAAACCCAGAAACAGCACTGCTTTAGCTGTCTGTAGAAACTCAGAGATGCAACTATAACATTCTGCAATATGCCCTGGATTTGAACAAAACTGCCTAACTTTAAAAGAATCAAATGGTGCCATAAAAGTCAGAGGGAGTGACTTGTTGAAAAGTAAGCACATCCTAAGAGGATCTGTCTCATGGAAGAGTCAAGAATAAGCCTTATAAGGATGTCAACTCCAACAGCAGCAGTTATTAAGAACAGTAATTCTAACCTCTTGGAATTATCCTAGTTAACCTAGTGGATCAGAATACTCTTTGATACCAGTGTTATAGATTAAACCTTGCCAGACTTCAAACTGCAGCTGTGTCCTAGGAGGAAAAAACTTTCTCCATTGCAGGCAGAGTTTGGTCAGCTTCCAAAAGGGATTTATTCCTCCCTTCTTAATAAAAGATCTTTGCTTATGTTTATGTGTGACAGACACACTTTGTAGCTCAGAGAGCTCTGGGTATAGAAAAACTAGTGAAGAACAGCTATCTATCCCACCCCCTAGGTGGGAAGCAGATTGAAAATTGTTTGTGCACGGAGTTGGATGTGATGAGATGATGATCACAGAGTGGAATGTAGCTGAGCACGGTGAATGTCTTCACATGGTCTTATTGTAAGTACCTGTGTCATGGTTTTTACACTGGGGTTGTGAACTGCTGTAGCAGCAGTTCTATCTCCTACATGCTTGAAGGAATAGAGTTCCTCATTCAGTGGAAATTCTCCACCAATTTGCTAGAAACATGGACTTTTCATTTAGAATACTGTTTTAACTTTATTGTCAACTGCTGAAGCTAGCACTCTGTATTTTGTGGGTTGTGGAAGAGGAAGGAAAGATGACTTCTCATGTAATAAGAAGACAAGTGCTAAGGAATGGGCTGGTTTACTACCAGTGGAGGCATCTACTGCTCAGTAGATTTGGAAACGATTATGTCCAATCACGCAGGAGTTGAGCTGTTTCAGAAAGCTTGTCACAGAATTGCACTGTCAGGGTATAAAGTAAATAGACAAGTTCCTGTTAATTATTTCTTGATGGTGATAGAAGTTTTCTTGTCAAATAAGACCATATCACTAGGTTAAAAGTAGGAGACGGTTCATTCCAGGAATATAGGAACTCATTTATATGTGTAGTGGACTATGTACTATTCAGCAGGGACAACAAAGAGGAAACTGAAACTAGCAGTTGATCTTGAGGATAAAACACAAAACCCCCACCACTTTTAAATGAACAAAACTTTATTTTAATGAAAGTAAAGTCAGATACAAACTGTGGCTTAGTCAAACAACAACAACAAGAATAAATAGAATCAAACCTGACAGAGCATGAGTAATATGGTCTTAAAATATTCAAACTAGCTTCTATGCAACTCCATATCATATGCCACAATTTTTTCACTTCTCTGAAGTCTTATTTTGTGATAGATTCTGTAGAAGAGAAAGAATTAAATTATAGAAAAATAAATCTAGTGAGTTCAGTGTGTTTGTTATAGAGAAATTTTTAAATATTGAGCTTTTTGTTTTATTTCTGAAGTTTGACCAGCATTATCACATTAAGGAATAAAGTACAAGTAAGTTACATTCCTCCAACAGAAACTTGAAACTGATAATGAAAGTAATACAATTTTCCAATGACTACTGTTCTATTATAGATGCTAGTGGCAGCTGCACCTTCAAACAATGAGAGGCCCTGAAATGAACCTTTAAAAATGCTTTATATAAAAAAAAAAAAAAAAAAAAAAAAAAAAA
>JAOEGS010007115.1:138257-154521 GCA_025447755.1 Corythornis vintsioides
CCACTACAGCAAGGCTGCTCAGGGCCCCATCCAGCCTGGCCTTAAAAACCTATTTTAAAAAGATGTTGAGACTGTGTCCTCCGTATTTCCATCTTCCTCTTAACTGACAGCTGGAGGTAAAGTTACATTTAGTTCTTAAATGAATAATCTTTTGCACCTTTGAAGAAACTAATGATTAGTACTAGTCCCCCAAATAGGTCTTTCTTGTGCTAAAAACATATCTTTAAAATCTTTGTTTCCCTTTTCTATGAGAAATTATATGGATGTTTGGAAATAGGCTAAAACAAAAAAGAATTGGATTTCACCTGCAATCAAGGATGTCTGGCTGTGTACATGGTATAAGAAACTGCTGATTAAAAACCACTGCTTATCATCTTAAATTAGACTTTTAAAACTAAAATTATTGAACACTTAAAACTCAATGAAAATGGCATACCATACCATTTGCAGAATTTCAATTTCTGTTCGAAGAGTTTCACAGATACTTTCCCAATCATCATCTTTGCAATTTTCCAATTCCTTCTTAAGCCTATATCCAAAAACAGATATGTTTTTTGGTCAAGAGAATTGTTGCTTGGGTTAATATTTTTTTTTTTCCACTTTGGTCCCAGTTGTCATTTTGTCTTATGTGAGAAAACCCTCATTGATTTATTTGCATGGTCAGAGATTATAGTTTGCCATTTTTGTAACTGGCAGTCCAATGTGCTGCTCTCCCAAAGTAATGTTAGATTTCGTTCAGCCCTGGCAGTTGTGATGGCAATGTGAGGAGCTTTGGAAAAAATGACATTTGGGGTTTTTACAAAGTATGTCTTGACTCTGTTAGACAAATTTCTGGATGGTGTTGTTTTCAAACCATGAAAGATTTATAGTTTTGTTAGTCATTATTTTCTTTATTTAAGCATGTGAATTTGAATGTTGATACTTAGGATGTACCATATGTTACTGTTCTTACTTTCCCTGGGTATTTATTTGGTGGAGATAGCATATTGGATTGGATTGGATGGGTCCTCTGCCAGACCCTGTTCCTGTACAATGATTGCCTCATACCCATCCACAGACTCCTTTGCTATTGCTGCTTTTCTCTCCCCACTGCTCCTATTCTTCAGCACTTATTACTGTTTCCCAATACTCTCTGCCAGGAATTCTCCAACTTTTCTACAAGGACTGATTTTAATATAGTGGGTTTTGCATTCAGAAGAGCATTTAGTCCTGCTAAAAGCAAACACTTAAGCTTTGCACATCAATGACTGTAGTGGCTTAAATTAATACTCATAGGCCAAGAGAAATCTATGCCAGAGATTTTAGGAGTCCGATGAATACAAGGTGATGAGATTATACTGAGTCTTTCCATGGCTGTCACAAGAAAAGCTTCATGAGAAAGCTGGAGGTGCTTACACTTAATACAGCAAACAATGTGAATATTCTGGGACATATAGACAGACTGAAAAAAGGAGGAAATTTGTGTATTCTGCTTCTCGTTAAATACCTAAACTGATGCTTCAAAGCAGGACCTTGTTTCTTCTGAAGTTGAAACAGGAGGTAGCAACCATTTCTTCTTTTATATAATGTAATAGGGAATAAATTATTTAACCCTATTATATAGATGATGCACCTCTTTAGCTGTCCTCCTGCAGATAAGAGTTTGTCTTCTAGACAAGAAAATAGCTTTATTCAAAGTAAAAGATATATCTTCCTATGGGAGGACTAGCTGAGTCACCATGTGGCATTAGAATGGTAGCATAAGACTGCATTGTATCTGTGGAAAATGTAAATATCTTACAATCATTATAAAATCAGTATGAGCTTTGTGTGCTTGTATTATAAGAAGTAAATGCCTCTTATTTCTGCAGTATTTCTCCTGTGTTCATAATACATACAAATGTTGAAACAAAATGAAATTGTGAACTACAACTTAAGAAATAAAATATTAACTGTACTGTAGTACAGTGTTAGTTTACAGATCAGTTTAATGGAGATAAGTTCATTTCAAGGTCTAAGATCAGCTTCTGATCTTGATTAAATCAGTTTAACTTCATTGCGCTGCCTTTTTTTTTTTTCTCTGTGGTGTCTGTTAGCATGATACTAGAACCCTAATTTGTTTAAGAAAAAAAACCAAGCCACCCAAACAAAACAAACAAATGCTATTTTGTCTAATTTACTTTAGGGAAATACATGGTCTGTTATTCTCTGAGAAAATGCTTTCTCATTGTTTTCCACATTGTGAAATTGATGCATTGTCTGTTTGCTAGTTGTCAGCTAAGAATGATACCAGTCCATGCTGGGTATACACTAAGAACAGAACAACCAGAAGATAACCAGTAAGAGTTGCTTATCTATGCCTTGGGATTGTGAGTTAATTGCTACTGATGATGTGCTTTGAAACTGTAGCATTTTGCATATGGATTTTAAAATTTTATTAAAATATTTTATAAAACTGTTAAATATGGTGACAGCATAACTCCTTACAGAGCATGTGGTAGTGGTGATAAAAACATTCATTCAAATGTGGTGGTTAATTTTTACATTAATCAATTGATTCTGCTTTCAGGTCTTCCTTCTTTCTTATTTAGAAGCTAGATAATTACAGTATGTGCCAGGAATATTATACTCACAAAACAAGGGCTGTCTGTTAGGTTACAGTCTACACAATTAATGCATTGGAGACGCCTGAGTTACTGAATAAATGATGAACTTTTACCAGAAGGAATGTGAGACAAAGGAACTATTAAAAAAATATGGTTAACCTGGAAGCAGATTTAGTTTTTTCATTTTACATTTAAGATAAGCAGCATATTCATATTCATCTCTCCACTATCAGATTGAATGTGCAAACCAATTATTCATGAAACTATATTGTCTAGATGGAGGACAAGTTTTCTGTCACCTCAGGAAATGGAAAGAGATGTACCTTTTGCTAGAGCAAAGATTAATATGACAATTATCTCCTCCTTATGACTACAATAAAAAGCAAATATCTTCAAAAAATCATAAAAAAAAATTAGACTAGCATTTACCTCTCCATGTCCTTTGCTTTTGTTTTATTTCTAGCATTTTGGTCTCCTTAATGACAATAAAATATATATTTTTAAAAAGTCATTGCACCAAATTAACTGTATTTGTAAGTTACATCATTGCAATAATAGTCTCTATTGAACAGATGAGTTGAAATGCTGTATTTGTAAAAGAAGGTTTGACTATTCCTTTGAAAAACATTCAGGCTAAATAGTGATAGCAAAACCTAACCTTAAATCAAGTAGGTGGGACAAAAGCATCAGCACTTTTTTGGATGCTAGCTTGCCCTAGACTGAGCTCTACTATCAGTGGTCCATTTTCCTTTACTCTTGAATGCCAGAAGTGACAAAGAGATGAAAAAGGAGATCACTGAAGACAATCGATTTGGCAGCTTTGAAATGAACACAGCTATTAAATGTCATTGGCATTTGTGGTTGATACCTCTCTTCTTGAATTTCAGCTGTATATGCAGAAGGCAAATGGGAAAAATAATTGTGAAATCAATACATGCTGGTATTACGAATTGAACTATGATGAAAATAATGTTCTTGTCAAACAATTTTCTCTGAAAATTATCCACAGATTCAAATCACTGGATCGAGACTTCAGTAGCCAAAATTTTATGGAAAGAGGTCTCAAAGAAGAAATAGTTCATGTAGAAGGTAAGGTAAATATGTGGGTTTACAGCCTTTTTTTTTTTTTTTTCTTTTTTTCTAAGTAGGGATGAATAACCCTACCTGGTTATTGTTGGAGTTGCAGAAGGAGCAGACTGTCTTTTGTTTATATTTTGCTGAGACAAATAAAACATTTTTTTCTTTCTTTCCTTCTTGTCTTTACCTTGTCCATGACCACCATTATATATATTTTTTTTAACCATAAGTACCAGGGAAAGCATTTGAGTAAATTATAAATCAGAACTGAATGACACTGATATACAGGGCATAGACTTTACTGTAGAAAATGAAGTTCCCTAAGAAGTTATAAATAAACTTGTGTGTATACGTGTTATTTTCCTGAATTTTACCATAAAACTCTGAAGAAACATTTATAAATGTTTTAAAACTTTATTGAGTGTGAAGAAATGTGTAGAAAACTTTAGTTTATTATCTCAAGCCAAAGTAGAAGTAACACAATGAGGTCATTCAGTACTGAGACTGAATTAATGTGTATGTTTCTATAGTGAGAATAAGATTTTCCTCGGTATTTACAATTTGCTGACTCTCCTAAGCAGAAAAAGTTATTGATACAGCTGAAGAAGTCAATAAATTTCAAACTATTATCAATTGATTGAGGAAGGGAGAAAATAAGTCCTAAATGGTATGCAGTATCTCAGAACATAAATGCAAGCATTTGAGGTGAACAAATAAATTATAAAAGTACATGCTTGATGGAGCACAAATAGAATAAAAATTAAGAAAGTGATCTAGTAGTAATAATAAATGCAAGCAAAAAGATGAAACAGGAAAGCAAACAGGATACTAAGCTACATAACAATGAGAATGGAATGTAAACACCTTGGATAAAATAAGGAAATTTTAACTTTTCTTGTTATTAATGAAATGATGACTGTAAAATACATAAGTATCATTGATTAAAGCTTGTAGTCAGGAAATTATTTAGAGAAGCAGTTCGAGGTGTTGAAAAGTGTGTGTGTGAGGGGGTGTGTTTTCTTTTTAATATATATTCATCAAATACATAAAACATCACAAGTCTGAAAAAAGCATGGAAACATTAAGGCACACTGAATTAAACTGAATACTTAGGATGACATTTGCTTCTGTGCAGACAACAAACCAAAGTTATACAAACTGCTTTCCATAGGAACTGTATAAGAAGTTGTACTTTTTCTACAGGAAAGAAAAAGTTTACAAGCATCAGGGACATTAAAACTGAAATGTGTTTCTAGGGATCAATAAGACTCCTATTGAAAGACAGGAAAAACAAATATGGGTCAATGATCATTCTAGTTCAAATATCTTGATTTTTCTATTGTATAGGGAAAATTAGATATGATTTGAATGTTTAATATGGCTACCATATTGCTGAAATTAGTATCTCTATACTGTACTTTGAATAATCTATACTTTTTGTGAACAACATAATTTTCTCAGATCTAGAAAGATTTAGAAATGTCCTCATTTCCTTCTGCATTATGGGGGTCTCTCTTCTCTGCTCATCTAGGTTGAATGCATCTTTCTTAAAAAGTAGGTGAGAGATTTGTATATGGTATTTTCATATCATCCTAGATTACTAGAAATACCTCTTGCTTCTTTGTTTTGAACAGCTATATTTATGTTAGATGTTTATAGATGGCTTTTTGATTACATAATATGCTCAGGACTCTTATCTCCTTTTCTTCCAGGTAGATATTGTTGAAGCCCTTTGCTGTGTACAAGGACATAAGTCTGCACTGTATGTAAGTATATTTCTCCTCTTTTTTAGCACCTCCAGTCTACAAGGTCTAGTTTCTCAATTTTACACTATTGTCTAAAAACACTTTCTATTCCAAAGGCTGTATTTAAAACATTAAAAAAAATCAGATGTGACAGTAGTTACCTTCTTCCAGCCCTAAAATGTCTTTTTTTTCAGATCTATTACTGTTGCTTCTATTAAAGTTTCCTTACTAATTTATAACTTTTAATATGTCTTCCCTAGGATAATGGGTAGGTTCCCATGTGGGATAACATCAACTCCTTTCTAATGTCTAAATGGATGGGATTTGCATTTTCTTTGTCTAACCAATCTGTTGTCTTATCAAAGAAAGATATCATTATTTGGATTTGATCTACTGTTTTAAAATCCATACTGCAATTTATAATGGAGAACAACATAATTCAAACTATAATAGTTCCACTGGGCACTGCTATTAAAAAGAAAAGCTTAAAAAATCAATGAGGAAATTGTAATTAAAAAACTCATTTTGAACCACATATATTACTCCAGAGATTTCTATTTCCTGATTGTAAAATATAACATAAATTCCAAATATTTCTTTATAAAGCCCCTGAACCATTCATAGCCTTAGACAGTCCACTGGTAGAGTGAAACTTTTGTTGAGCTTAAGTGATGCTACTTGCTACCTGCCAGGGAAATATGAGTCAAGAGCTGATGTCAATGTTCCTTCCTGCTTTTTTTGTGTTTGGGGTTGGCACTGGGAGAACAGTTTAAGAAAATAAAGCTTTTTATTTTATTTGCAGGCCTTCTCTGAAAACAAAACAAAACAAACTACAAAACAACAAACCAACCTTCTTATCTTACGCATTTCATTGAACTATGCACTTGTATCATGAGATTTAGGATTTCCTGGATGCCTACTTCAAAGAAGAGAGAATACAGTCTCTTATCCATAACTATATTTGTTCTTAACATTCACATTTTGGTTAGCTTTTTTCCTAAATGTGATGTGTATCAGAACAAGCCTATAACTGCAGCACCAACAGCTGTTAAAATTACCGGTGTGTGCTCCTCATGACCTTTTGTAATTCTTTGATGGATTTGGGAGAAATTTTATGAAACTGCAGGCATGGTATAGGGCATTTTTCTCATATCAGAGATGAATTGCTGTAATTTGAATTAGCTAGCTACACTCTTCAGCTGAAATGCAATTTACTTTAAGATATATACTTAATTGTAATGAAGATTCTTGCCTTGCCAGCTACTTTTTTATATTGATTTTTAAGCTGGGACTAGGTATGTGATACAATAACAGACTTACAGGGTGGTCTGTAGAGCTACATATATCAGGTTATTGATGCTGACTGTCTCTCACATTTGTCCTAAGGAAGCATTAAAAACATTGTTATTTTTACCATTTAAAGTTGTGTGGTTTCTTGCTCTGTTAAAAAAATTATTAATAATATTTTTTTAAAAATCTCATTCTGTGCTTATTTCATAGAAAAAAAAGATACATTTTTGATCGCCATTACTTGTGTAAAAAAAAAATATATGTTCTCTCCATATACACTAAATGTGATTTTCAATGAAAACTAATTCTATTGTAATATAGCCTATATGGGGGAAAAAGTTTATGTTGTTAGGTTAAGAACCTCTCTGCTCTTCTAAATATAGGCTCTTTTCAGTATTTCATTCCTTTTTAATGGAAAATATGTGTATGTACATGACTTTATACTTTGATCGGAGCAGATATGATCTCACCAAATGCTAGGCAGTGTGGTTATGCCTGGTTTGTTGCAGATAATGCTGCCTCTGAGCAGTGTAGGCACAAGCCAGTGCATATGTATTGATCTATGGGCTGTGCAATCCACAATGATAATTGGTTCATTGGATAATTCTGACTGGAAGAGATGTCAGGAGGTCATCTAGCCCAATGTCCTTCTCAAAACAGGGTCAGCTATATGGTCAGATCAGGATACTCAGGGCTTTATCCAGTCAAGTCTGAAAACCTTCAAGGATTTAATCCAAGAATCCTCTCTGGGCAACCTTTCCCTTTCCTATATAAGTTCTTCCTTAAAATCATTCTAAACCCCTTTTGTTTCAACTTCTGCTTTTTGCTTTTTGTTCAACCACTCTACAGCATTGTGTAGATCCTGGCTCCATCTTCTTGAATGTACTCGAGGGCAATCAGATACATCCAGGGGGACCATTTATATACTGCACTATATATAGCATATACTTTCAATTTCCTTTCATTCTCTTAATTTAGGAGTCCAAACCAAGAGGTAATGAGTAAGTATTGTTTAAATAAATTGATAGAGTTGCATGTATCTTATAAGGTCTGGGATAATTCTGCACAGCACTATGACATACAGTGGACAAATGACCAAATGTGGATTGCCTGCTGGCTCTACTGAAAAGCAGAATCTATTAGTGCTGACATGGAAGTACTGTAATGTAGCTATGTTGCTTCTGGCATGTGAGTTAACTTGTTCAGGCTATCTCTAAAAAAAAATAAAATTGAGCTTTTCTGATCAAAAGCAAGTGAATGATTCGAATGATTTGCCTGCTATCTCACAACAATCAGTAATATAATGTTTACTACTGCTGTACCTTATACACAGGAAAGCAGTTATAGTAAACTAATTTCACCAATTAAAATATTAAGTGGCATCATGGCAGCAAACTACTCCAAGGGAAGTATGTAATTTAGAAGGAAGTTGGCAACCTCATGTATCACAAGACTGAATATATCATGATGGAATGAATAATATCAGTGAATTATAACATGCTGTCTTACAAAATTGCTGCTGTTATTATTATTTATATCATGTCTTCTATGTATATGTTGAATGCAAGGTTTTTGCTACTGCATGCACAATTGTGAGCTAATTAATTTTTATGCTGAGGGAATTTTGGCCATGTCTTAACACCATATAAGGGCTTGAAGAGAGTTAGTAATAGAGCTGATATATCATTTTCTTTCAAAAAATGATATTCAGCAAAAAATGGACCTTTACCAAATTGTCTTTCAGAAAAAATGCTCAGGGTTCTCTGCAAAACTTTATTTCTCCTTTGGAAGTTTTCAGGAAAAAAAAAATAATGTATTTATTTGTTTTTGTCAAAAACTCAGAAATATATAGGGGGAAAAAATAAACAATGGTAGCAAAGGCTATGTTTGCCCTTACAAACCCTTACAATTCCTGTTAGAGAATATTTTTGAGCAGCTTTTCTAGGAGGGGTTCCTTTGAATTGTCTATTCAATATTTTTAAATATCAATAGGCATATTTGTCTGGAAAACCATAAAACAGGAAAAAGATAGTTGATTCTGTGAGATGGGCCTTTTTGCATTGGAATATTATTTCTTGGGAAAAAAAAACCCCAACATACATTTCTGTATAGTGCATGAATGCCACACTTAAGCAAACTGACAAGAAATGAGTCACTCAGCTCCTGCAAAGCAATATTCACTTTAAAGAAAAATTGTTCAAGGTCTTCTGTCTTAGTTAAATCTTCAACATGTTGTTCTAAAGGTGAACTGGAACTGATTAAAAGAAATCTACATTTAGTAGCTCCAAGGCCCACCTAAGCCAGGGAGGTTGTGACCAAGTCATTCCCTTGCAGTCAGGCTCTGGGGAGGTTGTCCTACCAGACAGCAGAAGCAAATACAGCTTGGGGTGGTTCACCAGTGCTCTGAGTACCACCACTGTGTTTACTAAAACTTGAAAGAACTGGTCATCCACCCAAGCCCTAGTCTTTTGCTCCTCTTCAAAGTCTGGCTGACTTGTAAACACTTGCAGTTTGTAATTCATTGGAGTATGCATGTAAAGGTAAAAGGCTGTAATAAGAAAAGGAATTTGTGTTCTGTAATAAAAATGATTCTTCTCATTTAATAGGAATTTTGGGCAGGAAAGGTAACATAGTCATTGCCACCAGGGCTGGTCTGCAGTAAAAAACCTAGAAATAAATTTAGGAATCTTACCTTAAACATTCAGGATCAGTCTGAGGTTTTTCAGTCACTCGGACTTTTTCTGCTTCTAAATCTTTTGTCATTCTTTCAGCCTCCCTGATTACTTTCTCGAGGTCTAAATAAAAAATAACAATTATAAGTTTATATTAATAATCCATATTAAAAGTCTTTCTACAGTTTCTAAATTTATCTTTTCTAATATTTCTTCATGAAACTGCCTGTAGGGCAAAGGCACCCGAATTAAGAATATGAATGATTTTATTTTTTAAAAGATATGCGTATTGAAATCTTCTAGAAAATATTGTTCCTTTACCCAGACAATTTATGACTATATTTACAGCCTAAATTTCTTAGCTCTTTTTCTGTGGCATATTATTTACACATTTATAAAAAAGTTACTAAGTCACTTGTAGTTTACCTTTTATTAATTCAAATCCTAAAATAATCCCTTTTTATTTGTGATGACACAGAACCTTTACTGGTTGTCTCTTTTTTCTTTTTTTTTTTTAATAGAGTTTTCTGTGCATTCAACACATTCCTCCAAGTTTTGTGCAAAGACTTTTTTTTTTTTTTTTTTTTTTAATGTACAGACTTTCATACACAAGCACACAAATGTCAGTAAGGAGATGATAGCTGAATTTTGTATTCAGAGATTTAGCACCTAGGTCAGATCTGTCTTTATCACTCCAAGCCAACTCGCTTGTTAGACATTTGAATTTTAGTGACATTCTTTAATCATAGTTTAGTGGGATTTAAACAATATTTATGTTGATTTTTACTTTGAAACACAAAATTCTTTATTTAAGTATATGACTTACTTAAATTTTACTTAAGTAAAATTTACTTTGATTTCTTACAATTCATCAAATCTGCAGAGCTCAGTATCACTGACATTTAATCTTAATGAAGTCTCTAATATTTGTTCTAACCATGTTTTAAAAGGATGTACTACATAAAGTAAAAATACATTAGATCTTGTTTCTATTATTTCTTTTTCTTCAGAAAAATAACTTGATGTAAAAGACTTTTCAGAAGCATTTGTCACAAATAATTATCATAAAAAGTGATTATCAGGCACACCTTTAAGTTTGCTTTGAAGTGTAAACAAATCCTGCTTTAATTCATTCTTCTGTAGCTGGAGTGCATTTAACTGAACATTTTTATGTTCCATTGACTCAATTTCTAAGAAAAAAAAATATTTTCTGTTAAAATGCATAGCATTTTTAGTCTCTATAATACAATCTCAATTATTCTCTACTTCCACCAATCTTCAGCTAGTAAAAAATAACCTTAAATATAAAACTAAAATCAACTAAAATCAGTCATATAAAACTTAGCTCCCAGGAAATTATACATGATATAATCTATTCATTATAGGGAAAGTTGGGTTTTTGTTTTAATTTTTTTGACATGTTTTGTTGACTGGACATAAAATGAATGCTTTGCTTGAGAAATATTCCAGCTGTAAAGGAAAATGATTTGTTTAATACTGTTAAACAGACAACTATCAACAGGATTAAAAAACAAAACAAAACAAAAAACCAACAAAAAAAACCAACCAAACCCACCTTATTTTGTTTAGTGTTATGGACATTTGAACTTGGCCATTTACATCTGCAATTAATTGTCATTGTTTCCCTGAAAACTGGAGGTCCTCACATAATTTCCTTGTTATGAGTTTTTCTAAACATTTGTCTTTAGTATGCTCAGGACTACAGCAGGCAGAAAGACAGACAAGTTGTACCTCCAAAAAGGTGCTTAAAAGGAGAGAATCAAGACATCAACTGAACCTAGAGAAGAATCTTAGAATCTTTCATGTCCTAATGATCAGATCTGCCAGAATATATAATGAAGTATCATTAAAAGTAACCACTGCCCCCAACACAAAGTGGCTGTAGATCAGAATCAGAGACATAGGAAATATAGAATGAATGTACCACCAAGTATAAAATCAAATGGATAGTCATATTTCAGTAACTTTATATCAGATATTGTTAATTGACAGTGCTGTCACATGATGAATCAGAATCATGAGTCTAGAAAGGATTTTGAGAGGTCATCTACTGCATTGTTCCTCCCGGAGACAGGATCAATTGTACCTCTCTTTTCTGATAGGTGCTTCTTAGTTCTTAAGAACCTTTGGTAGTGGAATCTCCCATGACAGATATTTTCAGTTGTTCATTGTTCTTAGATTTCTAAACAGCCAACCAGACTCTTATTGTGGTTTACGCTTGTTACTTTTTATTCAGTTCACTATAGGTATGGAAAGCATATTAATTTTCTTTTTCCAGAATAATTTCATTATTTGAAGACTAATATCTGTCTTCCATTAGTCTTTCCCTTCACAGCTTAAATAGTCCCAATTGTAATTTTTTTTCCCCCTCTCATGTTCTCCAGATCTCTGATCCCTTCCACCGATCCCATGTGGATTGTTTCCAGCTGGTCCACATTTTTTCTTGAATTGTAATATCCAAACCTAGATGCACAGTACTCCAGCTAAGATCTTAACTACCCTAAATAGAGTGAAGTATTATTTTGCATGTCTCAGAGGTCAGAATTATGTTTCTGTCTCAGTGTGGTGTTGGCATTCTGATATCACTGACTCATGTTCAGCTGGTGATCCATGATGACTCCTATTTCCTTGCTGAATGATTGCTTTTCAATCTGACTCTGTTCTGAGAAATCTCATATTGTGTATCTTAACTGAAAGATAGTCATACTGTGGCAGTAAAGGACAAGTCTTACAAGACATCTGTGCATATAATTTTTTTGAAGCTAAGGGAATTTGCAAAGCTTAACATAGGTGACTCAGCACAAACACAATATAGTAGGCTATGTATGACAGTCCACCTCTGTGCTGGATGATGTTGGACTTTAGGAACCACTTCTGCACATGTGCTGCTTATCTTCATGGTGCTCATAGTCAGAAAAAAAAAAAAAAAAAAAAAGAAGAGGCTTTAATCTTGCTTGTGTAATGTGCTGTCAGGTCACACTCTTTCAGTTTAGTGTTAAAAGGAAGTTCCAGACAGCAAGAAAATGAAATGATTGTTCTGCACAGCTATATTTTACTGATTTGTATTCATTCTCTGATAATCCAAGATAAAATAGTTTAAGATAAGACTTACCAATTTTCAACAGAGCTATCTCATTCTCTAAATCATTTAATTCAGTCTTGATTTTTTTTTTAATCAGAAGTTCTCTATTACTTGTTAGTCCATACTCATTGTTAAACTCTGTTACTTCTTTAGTAAAATTATCTTCCTCTTCAGTCATTTTTCTCTTTGTATCGGTCTGAAAAAAAAAAAAAAAAGGAAAATTGAATGTTTGGTAAAGAAAGGAAAGTCTTTGTTAAACTGGGTAGACACAGTTGTTTATCCTTACTCTTGTAGTATAAAATGTAGTATATTTCCTTTTCCTGACATAGAATATGAAAGAGCTCTACAGGTCTAGAATTTTTTCTGTTATTTCAACTTTTTTTCTCTGAAAAAGTGAAGAATATAGTCTTATAAATAAAACATTTTAAAAATCACTACATTAAGCTATAGACTTGTACCAGCAATTTTTTAGTTCAACTCTTTATTGAAACAGAAATATTGAATAGAAAGTTCTGTTTATAATTAGTAGCACAGTGGCCAGTCTTTTTATTTTTATTTATTTATTTATTTATTTTTGGGTTGTTATTAAATGCAATAAGGGTGGTGTTTATTCCTCTGAAAAATGCAGTCTTAGTTCAACACCCTCAAGAAAACCAAGAAAGATAAAGTTATGGGAAGTCATGGTTTCATTTTTTTGGAAGAAATATTCTAAAGAGAAAGGCAATATTAAATTTATTTTCAAAATAATCTTAACTGATAGCTAAAAAAATGAAATAACAGGAATTTATTTAACTTTCCTATGTACAGGAAGACAGAAATTATAACCTATATATCATACCTGACAAGTTAAAATGAAAAGCCTCTTCACACTTCTTCAGAGGATATTTGGATTTTATAGCTAAATACTTTTATTTATAAGGATATCTGCCTATAGAGTTAGGGTTAAAACTGGTGATTCATACTTAATGTTTAAATCTTTTCTGTTTAAAGTGCAAATACATATGCAGAGTAGACAACTCGTGTGACAAGGATCCACAATGAAGTAAGAGGTAATGCTCACGATAGCACAAGAGAGAACTGAAAAGCTTGCTGACTGTGTATATTGCAAGTAGCTACCTTTAAGAGGTATCTCTGTGTGTCCAGCATCAAAGTGATAGTGTCCTATGTCAGGATTCCTAAAATGTGGTGGTGGCCTCCCTGAGTTTTTCCTTTAATCCTTCTCTATAAGTTTTGTTGAAGATGAGGCAGTCCAATTTAAAATCAGACTTGCCTTGTTTTCTTTTACAAACAAAATAATAAGTCAGAATTGGAGTTCAGTTATACAACAGCAGACATTAGAAAATGAAGTTAAGAATATTAAATCAGCTTTATAGATAAACTGCCGGATACATTACCTTAGATCATGTTTTAAACAAAAAGTAAGAATGTATCTACATTTACATTGTTAAGTATACTAAAGTGAAAACAAAATAAATTATTTTCCAGGTTTCAAGCATTACTTCTTCCATATTTTCAAATTATTCTCATACAGTAGAAAAGAGCTGTCTGAATACCAGAGCTGGAAACATACAAAGATTTTAAGAAGATTAGTTTTTTGATTAAGAAGTTCATCTTTCTGTTTTTCTAAGCTGTCTTCATGTCTCTTCATAATTTCTAAGGAGAATTGTTTTTCAGATAGATGCTGAACCTTCCAAGAAAAAAAAAAAAAAAGCTTATAAATTAGGGTTATTGTGTTATTGTGTTATTGTTTCATTATACTTTGATAGTGAACATAAGGATCTTGGTCCAATTAAAACACAGCTGGCATAGCTGCTGAACTAGCAAAAGCAACACAGCTCTTTTCCACCCCACCCCACCCCCCCCCAGTAATCTTCAAATGCACAACTAAGCTTTTGAAAATTATCCTTCCTTTAAAAGACACATTTAGTTCTGGTCAATCTATCAAAAATAGCATTTTAAAGTCTGCTTTAAAGTCTGCAGTTTAAATTTTTTTCAGGTTAAAACCAGGAAAAGTATTGATCACACAAGATCCTTGATGCAACATAATAGAGTGTCCTCCATCTCATGGTGTAAAGCTCATCATGTAGCAAAACAGACAGTAATATCAGAGGGACAGGAGCCTGTCATCATTGTTTTGGCTGAATGGCTGCACACATCATCAGTTCTGCAATGCCTCTATTGCATATGCAAAGGAGGAAGGGATATGCTCATCTATTTTTCTGAGCACAGTTTCTGGAATTGTTAGCTAAGGAAGTATAATGGAAATTAGCTCATTGGTTAAAGATAGTTTGACCATAAATTCCCCACCTCCAAGTCTGAAACTTCTATTTCACATACAGTCTTATTTTTAGTTTTATTAATATAAACAATAGTTTATCTGATGGAATTGTTCAACAATTGCATTTTCAAAACTTGCTGAAAAGTTCCATCATATCTACTGTATCATCGTCTAACCTAAGTTAAGATACATGGTGGGATAAACTATAACAGCAGATAAATAGGGAATAGCAAAGTGTTGAAGAGTCTTAAAGGATAAGAATCATCCATCTGATGAAGTGGAGAATAGGAGGTCAAGAAAATGACTCAGACTATAATAGAACAATGAGTAGGGAAAGTAGAGTTAGCAGAATTAACCACAGACTGTAAAGGCAGAGGGTAAATATCAGGAAGTAGAATCATAGAATGTTTAGGGCTGGAAGGGACCTCCAAAGGTCATCTGGTCCAGCCCCCCTGCAGTGAGCAGGGATACCCTTAACTAGACAAAGGAAATTGAATAGTCAGGCTGATACATGACTGTGTGTGCAGAAGCAGAAAAAAAAACCCTAACAAATGGTAGTGATATTACAGAGGTAAGAATAAAATATTGTAAAATGAAATATTGATAATTTTGGAATAGGGGTGCAAGTGAAATGCATCTGATCAAAAAAGGGAGGATAGTGACATCGAATGCCCTAAAACAAGAATGTGAGTTGGAAGGGAAAGAAGCAGATTTTTTCCTTATCCCTGATACGGTCAGCATGATAAAGTGTCCATGAAGTCCTTGCCTTAGGAATATTTATTTTATATATTATTTCAAAGACAGTAGATGATCGTATATGGCTATATTTATAATATTGAACAACTAGCTGCAGTGTAGTTTGTTGTAAAATGCCAACTTAATCTATGCCTTTGCAACATATTTTTTTAAGAAATCATTAAGCTATGAAAAGCAAAATGCGATAATTTGTGTTCTAATTACATGCTCCTTGATTTTATAGAACAGAGGGGAAAAAAGAACACCTTTTCCTAAGAATCTTTGATTGACCACAGGCAATCTCTGTGAATTAGATGCCAAAATACTTTTGAACTCAGTCTCATTGGCTTGTTCAGACATAAACTGCTGTGTATGCACGTGCTTTGATATGTAAGCTTATAAAAATGTGCAGTTATTTGGTGTTGGACAAATTGAACAGCATTAGTTGAAAGGTAACATGTAATATTACTTGCATTACTTTAACTATTGTAGACATAAGTATCCTTAATTCCTGTTTGGAAAAATAAATCCATTCAAATAATTTCAATGACTATATAATCTTTAAACCTTAATACAGGCTGATTGAAATGAATTTTCCTATTTAGCTCATTTTCTGTATAACTTCCTGTATATAAATAAATTCACATCAGACTAAGCAAGCAAGTAAAACTTTTTTTTTTTTTTTTTTTTTTTTTTTTTTTTTTTTTTTTTTTTTTTTTGGGTTGTTGTGGAGATTGAACGCCTGTACCCTCACCCCACATGTCCCTCTATTTTTTGTT
>JAOEGS010007115.1:154621-166624 GCA_025447755.1 Corythornis vintsioides
TATTGAAATTAATTTTCCTATTTAGCCTATTTTCTTTTTAACCTTCTTTATAAAAATAAATTCCCCACAAACTAAGGAAACAAGTAAAACTTTTTTTTTTTTTTTTTTTTTTTTTTGTGGCCATCAGTGAGCGTATTATTAATCCTGGTGGGTAAGGCACATAAGATTTAATTATGAATAGTTCCTCAGCTCTTCCGATTTGTTGTTTGCAATAATGGCTCTGCTCTTGGGACCTTCTGTACCTACCACATAAACCTTGATTATGCATCTTAATGCATCAATAACAAATCAGTAGTATAAACATAAAATTATTCTTTTCATAGGTAAATGATATGAGCAAGACTACAAAGGGCTTTACCTAACAAGCAACACCCAGATATAATCTTTGTTGGTTAAATAAGCTACTATATTAAAGCACCTTTTGGATCTGGGATTGTATAATGTATAAAGCAACCACGTGAATAGCTATTTGCATAATTATAGTCTCATTTTGCAACCAGTAAATATTTGTAAATGAGTTATCTTTTATTGAGAGAATATTTATTTTATACTCTATTATCAACAGTAGTGTTTATGTTAATTATATATATAATATGTGTTTCTACAAAAAAGCAGAAGAGCCTGCTTTTCAAAGGATGCAAATAATTCCTTAAACATTTATTTTCACAATTAGTTTCTTAAAGATATTTAAGTGCTAGGACTGACTTTAAAGGAGGCTCCATATGCTTGCCTGTTATGCATACACATTCTGACAGCACAGATACTTTAAAGCACAGAGGATGATATTTAGAATTTATTTTCAGGCACAAGCAAATGGATTTTTAAATCCTCTGCAACCACAGGTGTTCTTGGTGAAGCTTAATCTGAAAACACTTCTAAAGTTTGTCTAATTGGGAAGCATAATAAGATCTTTAAAACAGTAAACAGATCCAGAAACTTCCCTCTGTCTGACCTCCCTAGAAAAGCTCTTGAGCCTTGTAAGCCTTGTGAGCTCAGGCTTGCAGGAAGATCTTTACCAAATGACTCAAGGTCCTATAAATTAAACACAGGAACTGTTTCCATGTACTTTA
Source organism: Corythornis vintsioides (assembly GCA_025447755.1). Lineage (NCBI taxonomy): Eukaryota > Metazoa > Chordata > Aves > Coraciiformes > Alcedinidae > Corythornis > Corythornis vintsioides. The sequence continues at coordinate 155,692 of JAOEGS010007115.1, forward strand.
TATGAAAGACCTTTAATGAATGGCAGTGGCAATCAAAGAAATGGTTTCCAGGCTTCTGAAGGGCAATGTTACCACAAGCTCCAGGGCTCAGCCCATACCTGAGCAGCTACTATCTGATGGCTGTTTCTCATGAAGGGGCTGACCTGAAACAGTGGTCCACTCACTGTGGGGCTCTCTCTGCAGAGCAGCGGTGACTTTCACATGCACATGAGCTGTCACTAGTGCTCCCAGAGTTTGGAAGTGGTGCCTGAGGACGATTCAACCCCTGAGGAAAACAAGTCCCTGACCATAGCTAGGGACCAGCCTGAACATTGAGATTTGTGAGGGGAGAGATGTTAACAGGCCTTTTTTATCTAGAGAAACACAGTGCTAGTTTTCTTGGTGCTGTGGTACTTGGTAGCTGAAGCTTTCTTCTTCAAAGCATTTATGAACCTACTTCTGATACAATAGGTCATATATTTGTAAATATAATGGATTTCATTATTATGTTTACTACAAACACACCAGCTTACCTCAGTTTCTAATTTCATTTTTGCAGTGCTCAGCTCTTCTTTTATTTGGTTAATTTTTTCACAACTTCTACTTATGTTTAATTTAGCTGCAACACAACAAAAACCTGTAAGATCCTGTGCTCAAATTGTAAGTTATATTATTATAAAAACATGCTGTTGGTGAGAAGCAGCCAGGCTGGCTTCCTGCCAAACTTTCCCTGACAAAATGACAGCCCTGGGGTGCCACCCTGCTCAGAGATGGAAAGGCCATGAAATGTGGTCAATGCTACTGCCATACACGCAAGATGGTGGCCATGGGACAGACCTTGTTGGATGAGGCACCTTTTCTCCCTCGCCTGCTTCTCTGTGAACTGTATTTGCTGGAACAAAGCATCCAGGTTCATTTCTGTCATCCTGTGGGTTCTGTGGGCTTTCTGAGTCTTATTGAGTTGGTGGAGGGCTGGCTGATTAAAGCTGGGATGCCCTGGAGGAAGGTGAGGGTGAGCCTGGGCCTGACTACCACCCTTCCCTCAGAGTTCTGTGCCCCACTAGGACTTGGCTTTTCCTTCTGTTCTCTGCCTCTCTGGGTTTGGGAAAGAAACCCCAGACCACAAAAGGAAGCAAAAGTGGTAGATGGGACACAGCTGAGGAGAAAGAGGTTACAGAGTGGGATGTGCAGGCAACAGAAAATGGGGGGGAGATAGTGAGCCCTGGGCAGAGGGAAGTGTGGCTGGCTGGTTGGGAGAGTCCACATGGGAAACATGGGAGACGGAAACAAGAAGGCAGAGATGCAGGACAGTAAGAACAGGAGAAAAGTTACTTGGCTAGGCAAAAAGCAGCTGATGCTCTGAATCTTGTCAAACTTGTGCACATTTGTGAAACATTGGTTCTGACTCAAGGTTTGAGGCGTTTTGATCAAGCAGCTCTGACTTTCTATACTTCTATGGTACTACACACTTTATACTGGCTTTGTGGTGTTGTGAAGCTGGGCTTTTCACCCCTTTTTTTTTTCTCTAGAGTGATCAGCATCCTCTTTAAATATTATATCTGTTTTCTCTTTTGAAGATTGATGCCTAATGTTAGCAGTTAAGGAAGTAGGCTAAAATCTGGTATCATACTGAAAGAGATGATAAAGATGACTGCATAAAACTTAAGTAACAGTGATCAGACTCAGCTCAATATTTCACTATAATGTAAAATGACGGTGTTTCTGTTCCAGTCTCAATAAGCAAGAACATACCATAGACTGTTGTATGTTATTCTGGAGGAGACCTGTGCTTGAGTTTTCTATGCTCTGAGCTTTTGCATTTTTCTATTTCTACATTAATGGATGATAGACCTGGAGATGTAAATATCCAGTTGAAAGTATAATTCATATTTACATTTCAAGATGTAATGCAATGTAATTGTAAAAAAAGATTATCTACATTCCTTGGAAGGAATATCTATGTGAAGTTGGCCTGTTTGCTTTCAGGCAGAAAAAGCCTGGAGAAATTGAACTTTATACCTTTCCAACCTTTTTAACATTGGAAAAGATTAGGATCATTGACAGTCCTGTCTTGATAAAGAGTTTTCCTCAGAGGAGATACTCTCTTAGAATAGACTGTAGCAGCAAAGTTCAGAAATTAGAAAGATAAAATATTTGACTGCAAAATCCAAACAATATACATGAGTACAAATGCCTTATTAGAGAAAAAAACTTTTAAGCAGAATGAAACCAAGAATTACAGAAAAAAAAAAATATTCTATAGCATTTACTACTTAAAAAGTGCCATGTTATAACTGATAGTATGGTGCTTTTTAAAGAAAAGACATTGCTTTAAGAAAGAAAATGTGGTTTCTGCTGAAATTTAAAAACCTGAAACTAGCACATTACATTGCAGAAAATGCAATTATTTTTTAAAATGGAACAAAGTGCAACTGAGGGAAAAGAGTTCACAAAAGTGAATTTAGAAAATGTGTCAGAAGTGAAGCTTCCTACCCAAAGGCCAAAGGAAAAGCAATGAGTCAAATGAGAACATTTGATGATTGAGACAGTGATTTGTTACACAGGTCTGATGAGTGAAAAAGTCATTTCACAAAATTCAAGAAAATGAACTGCTCTATAAGTGGATCAAGGAGAAAATAAAATGAAAAGCTTTCTTTTAAGTTTCTGAAACTTGACTGCTTTTGTGTTTCAAACTGAGAAAGCTGCTGTAGGCTGGGAGGGTGTTCAGTGTTGCTTATTAAAGAAATGACTGTGTTTTGTGGAGGGTGCTTCAGGGACACTAATTATGCCAAAGGAGCTGCTCTCCCTAGAAAGAAGAGTCTGACTCCAACTGTACTTCTCACTGTCTGAGAATGACCATTCAGTACAATTAACGATTCTGTAATAGTTTCCTTCAGACATTGAAAAAATTCAAAGTGGGACAAGTATCCGACATTAAGCTTCACAGTTTTTGACTCCTAATTGCCACGTGCTTGACTTTTACATGGTAAATAAATCACAGTAACACAGGATTGTATAAAGTGAGCCATGTATGTGTAATATGCATATATATATATATATGTGCTTTCAGAATGAGGATTAAGGTGATTACTTCAAAATCACATCGTTGTCCAGCTCTTGTGTAAATGAATGAGATAGTATGAATCTAAAAGTTTCAGAATAAAAGTAAAATATGAATTACCTTTGCTCAGCTTCAACTTTTGTAAAGTATAAGATCTTTCTCACTAGCTGTTAGAAAGGTGACTTTAATTTTATTCTACCAGTCATATCAGTACATCCTAATCTTAATCTATATCTGTATCTTGATCACTGTGTTGTAATCAGATCATGTCTTTCTAGTGTACTTCAAAATTAGTAATTGCCCTTTTTAATCAGGCAGTTGTGCTAATAGTAAAGCTTTTCTACAAGTTTATTCTCTAGTTTGTGTAGAAAGAAGAAAGATTTTGTTTGTAATTTCAAGTCCATATAGGAATATAAATTAGTGTAATTTATTTCTAAATCATATATGTTCAGATTGTTTCAGAAGTTGTTTTTCTGAAAGCCAAAAATGGAAGCAGCAAAGGTAAAGAAGTGGCAGGGTAAAAATTAGATGATGCAATAATTATTCTATTATAAAATGCATAGTAGAAACTAGAAAATATAGGATTATAGTTACAAATACATTTCCTCTTTTGTTCTTAAGCATTGTTAGTATTATTTTACTTTTGAAATATTGTATTCAGGCAAACATCCCCCAAATGACATCTTTTTGGCCTGCCTTTGCTTTCAGTGGTTCTTTGTATTTGCCATGTATTTTTGCACCACCTTTTTTCTACTTTACGTGAAGGAATGAAGCCAAGTTATTCTGTGGCATAAATTCACAGCTACCATTTTGTGTTCAGTGATGAAGTCTGAGCTACCCTTCACTAGCAAATAACAAATGCATGTGTGCGTTGAGATATAGATAGATAGATAGATAGATAGATAGATAGATAGATAGATAGATAGAAATAGACAGATATAAATAAAGAGCACTAGCCACTTGGAATGCAGTGTTGAGCAGCAATACTGATGGAGAGAGATCACAAATAGTGAGAAACCCATTACTTATTTATCAGAAATAAGCATAAAAAATAGCAGTCATTCAAAATTAATTTTATAATGTGGCTTTTAAAATCAAAGCTTTAGCTCTAGTATTTAAAATTTCTCTGTTAAAATACAGCAAGCAGTGTAAAGTGATAACACATAATAAAGTGGTGTTAATGCATATCATGAACATTTTGTGCAGTTGTTCTCCCCCTCCCTCTGGCAGCAAATTGCACTGCAGGAAAGGATGGAGCTGTTCTGTCTCTTCCATTGCATGTCTCCTGCCCAGGCTGGGTGGCATGGGAGGAGCACAGGAACAGCAGAACAAGCACTTGGTGGTCTCTGCTTGAATATATTTAAGTTCCTAGTATTAAAAAAATTAAAAAAAAAGTAAAATACAACTCTGCTGCTTCTGAAAGCCTAGAGCAAGGCAGCAGAAGAACATAAAAATGCAGTAATAACCCAAAATTTACAACCTATCTCAAATTTCCTGAGGAACTTACGTTAAACACAGTCTACTTATTAACTCTGGAAGAGTAAAAGCAAACCTCTAATGCACAGGCTGTAAACTCTCAATTTCTAGTAGTCCGCTCAACAAGGGGCTTATGAACGGACATTCTATTTCCTCCCTGTAACAGGGAGGAAAAACCTACAAAAATTCATATAATAAATATAATGGAAAATGTAAAAAAAAAACAATACCTGGAAAATAATATGCAAAAATGTACAGAAGGTTTCTCTGTGCTCCAAATAACTTTTTTGTTGGTTGGTTGGTTGGTTGGTTGATTTAGGTTTTTTTGTTTTTTTCATGTGACAAAATTGTGAGTTGGTAAAAAGCCTTGTGTGTTAAAAACTCTGAAGAAGTAACTTCATACTCTCCCTAACATATCTGGCTTCAATGGAGAAATATATATACTCCTTTTCATTTGGGTAGGAATGTAAACAACTTCATAACAGATGTTCTTTATAAGGACAGAGCCTGCTGTTTGCATCGTCATATCTCCATTTGAGTCTTCTATCCAAGATTTTGTTTTATTCCATCTGGAAAGGCTTCACTGGATCCCTTTGGGTTACAAAAGCAAAGATTACTCTTTCAAGGTTTTAAATATAAGTTTTCTGTTGTCTTTGGTTATAATTATACAACACCTGCTTTCTTTGTTGACTGGTAACTGTGTTATTCTATAGGTATCCACATTGTTCCTCTCTATTGTTTTAGAGTCTTAAATACATTTCAATTGTCTCTTTTGCTAGGTCTTAGAATCTATCCAAAACTTTTTTACTCTGCTATTCTGTATTATTTGGATAAGCAATATATGAGACTCTCATTTTGAAATATTTATCTGAGCTCTTATTTATCTTGGCATAATGGTAGCAACTTTTCTAATGTAGAAAGAATATTTAAGATCTGGAGTGCATATGACAGTACAAAATGCTGCATTGGCTTTGCATTGTCATAGTAAATTTTCTTCATTATTGGCTGGAAAGCTGGCGTTTGCTTTACATCAATACTGGTTTTCACTAAGTTGGCACCCAGTGGAAGCTACAACAGAAATGGTATAGGCTTTATAGATTTTAATTGGGTTTATATTCCATTTATAAATTATATTTAAATTTTTCTATTAGCACAAATGAAAATGAATTATCCATTGTGTTGTAATGTCCTATAAGAAGATGGGTGTCATTAAATCTTCTGAATAAAGGGCTGTTAAAGAAACATTTTGAGGACTGGTGAAAAAAAAAAAAAGAAGAAAAGAAAAAAAAAAAAGAGAAAGGAAGCTGATAATTTTTAAGGAGTAAGAACATAAGAACAGTTTTCAGATTACACCTTTCCTCCAGCATAATGTGGAAATGGTATTTTCTAACATCAGGTTTTAAAAGCTGCTTTGTAAAACCCAATCTAATAAATAGATCTCTACAAAATGTTGCCCTCTATTTTCTGTACAGCCCTTTGTGAGCAGAGGAACATATTTAATGTAGACTTCACAATGATAAATAACACTATATAAGTTTAACATAACCTCTATATCAATAGGCAGTTGTGATTTCATCGTTTTTAAAGATGACATTAAAAACACAGAACCTATAGTTGTGCTTCCATCCCTTCCATATTCCTTCCCACTGATGCTTCTGGGAGATTAGCTATCTTTAATCCTGAAGTTTTCAAAGGCTTCATGGCACACATCTGCATACATATGCCAGGACTCAGCACACAAGCTGAATAATAAAAGCATTAAATTCAAGTAGAGTAGAAAATCACAGCTGCAGTAAGCATGTATTATCAATTGTGCCACATTCATAAATTAATAATTTGCATTGTATTACAGTGACTTCTTTTCAGAAGCATTAAACATATCTGTTCACAGATTGAGTGAAAAGTATGTAAATAATTCTTGTGGATTTGTCTTTTCCAGCTTGACTTTTTAGAAAAAAGAAAACAGAAGGAAAGTGAATTAGAATAAATAGCAAAAATGTTGCTTCTTTAAAAATAATTACATTTTTCCTATTTTGAGATTTAAAGCAGAATATTTAAAATTCCCTCAGTAAGTCAGTTTTTTGAATAGAAAATTAATGCCCACAGTTGAGGCTGCAGAGTTTATAAAAGTGAATACCGCACGTGTTTTTGTAAGTGTTTTCACATGTTTTAGCCTGTTCATATTTCTTTTTTTTTTAAAAAATGAATCACAACTATACTTCTGTTGATGGCATTTTTAACCTTCCTCTTCCACTGCTAAAAGAAATAACCATAAATTAAATACTAGTTCAGAAGCAATTGTTGATTGTGGATGCTGTTAGATCTACCAGCGATAGGAAACAAAAATATATAAAAAAATATTCAGAGGACTTAATAATGAACAGCCCCATGCATATACATATTTCTATTTATAATCTTTATTTATAGCAATAATCCAGCAGTACACACTGAGTAGATGACATAAGAATACAGGCATGGAGACCTGCAAAGCATAGCAGGGGATTGTCTGTTTTAACTGTACAGCTAGAACAGGGAAAAGCACACAGGGGCTGCCTGAGGGACAGGGAATTGCTACAGAACCTTTCAGGAAGGCCTACAGATTGCTGTCCTGCCTGGCTCTCCCTGCACTGTGCTTATCATCTAGAGTAAACACACCCAATTCCTCCACCCTTTTTGCATCAGTCAGATGTTGGCTTCTTATTTTCGCTTCTTTCCCTGTAATTTCCATTTTTGGTGTTCTTAGATCCTTTTCTGCTGAGCAGCTTCTTGGCCAGACATTCCTAATCCTGCCTGTGTGCATTAGATTCATTGTCTTTAAACATACTGTGGTGCTCTTGCCCTTAGTGAATATTCTACACAATCTTTTCTGTTTGTCATGCTATTCTGAATTCTGATTCTTCCCTCCAAAACACTCTCTCTTCCCCTTTTCCAGTCTCTATTCCCTCCTCAATATTATACATTGAGTTGTGTAAGTACACTCTCTGTTCCATCTTCCAAGCTATTAAAAAAACACTAAGTAGAATTGCACCTGGCTCAGACTTCTGTGGAATCCCTTTTGTAAAGTCCTGAAGAGTAAATAATTGAAAAGTATTCACTGAGAGCAAGTTTTCAATCATCTGTATACTTTGCTGATAGAGGACTGCAGGCCAGAGAGATCATGGTCATGGTTATGCTGGCTCAGACCAGAGGAGTACCAGTTCTCTCTGCAATGATCGCCAGCAGTAGCAGCCCAAAGAATGTAAAAAGAAAATAGATTGGCATGACTTTTTCTCCAGTACGATCTTCTATTTTGCAAGAATCTGTATTTGGAAAAAAAGTTTATTTGTAAAGTATTATATAAAACAGTATGAAAATCAGTGTCATCAAAATCCTTTCTCATTGTCAAGGTACAACACATTTGCTGCTTCACCTTCATCCTTCTGGCCAGCTGGTATATCAGGAAAGAAAGTTAAATAATGTAACATGATTTGTTTGTGACAATCCAAGGTTGACTGGCACTTTATCTTATTTTTTGTCTCAAGTATCTGCAGTATATTTATTTAATAATTTTTCCTAGTAGATTTCTTAAAACTTAATCTGTCTGGTAAAATTCTGCCAAAGTCATATTTCTCTGGGAGCTTCCCAGTCTTCTGAATTATTTTCTTAAGAAAGGCTGTAGCAAATCAGAAATATCTTTGAATTGTTCCTGCAAATCTGTAAGCTGAAAAAGAGAAGATCCTATCAGCAGGAACACACCTAAATATTTCATATATTATTTCTGTATTGTAGCGAATATTCCACAGTTCTTGTTGAAATTCATGTAATCAGGCAGCAAGATACAATCCACTATTCTGGGGAATGCTGAGGGAAAGTAAGGTATAGAAATGTGTCAGTCTTCTCAGTATCATATTCCACACGCTTTCCTAGTTCATAAAGTATCTTCTCAAGAGTGACATAAAAATATCAGCATGGTCAAGAATTTATTTGAGTTGGCTTGCACAATTAAACCAAATACAAAGTTGTTCTACACTAGGAAAAGGAGGCACAGAAGTAAGGAAACAAAGAGTAACAGGAATGAAATGGAGATTAACTACAATCTAGGTATGATTTAAATATCAAATACTTTATCTCATTTTTCAGTGGGGATAACACAGTGACTAAGAATAGTAAAAATGTACTTAAGGGAATGAAGACAGAGCAATGGAAGTTTCCATAAGTGAGCTATCAGCTGGACTACATACTGTGATGAAACAGGGGGTTACACAATACCTGTTTCAGGACACTGAAAGAATCTGCAAGTGCAAATGCTGATTTGCATAGAATGCATTTGCAGGGATTTTATGTGTATTTGTTCTGTTCAGGGCTAGCTCAGTACAACTGCAGAATAATGAAGTTATTCCCTGTACTCACCAAAGGAAATAGAGGTGGTCAAATAAAATACAGGCATGGTAGTTTGACCTCAACACTAAGCAAGGTCTTAGAATAGAATTTTAAGGAAAAAAAAAATTATCAAGGACCTGGAGGTAAATGGAAAGTGGGAAAAACTACAACATGGTTTTATCAAGGGTAGATCATATCAGACTAACTTAATCTCCTTCTTTGATAAGATAATTGTCCCAGAGAAGAGTAATGCAGTAGACCTAATCTACCTTGATCGAAATAGGGCATTATATTGTTCCTTGCAGGAAGTTATTTAAAGTGGAGAAGATAGGCTTTAATGCAAGAATTGTAAGGTGGAAGAGGAACTGAGTAAAGGGTTATATTAGATGAGGGTTCTGTAAAAAATGGAAATATCAAAATGAAAGGTGTTTACTGGTAGAATTCCTCTAGGATTGATCTTAGTACTCATTGAAGTAGTATTTTTGAATTTAGTAAGAGAATGGATATGGCATTAAGAGATGGCACAAAAATGGAATATGACTAGCATATAAAAAAAAAAAAAAAAAAAAGACCTTATAGACTGACAAAACAGAAACCTAATAATACAGAAAATAGAGCTGGGTGCTTGGGGGTTAATATCATGTTATTCTAGTGTAAGTTGGTGTCTTGATAATTGCCAGTGATAGTAAAGAGAAGAAGATTTTATTCATTAGTTGGTTGTAAGGTGACTATGAGCCATTAATATGTCATAGCCATAAAGCGATTTCAAGGCATATTAGATGAAGGATTTTCAGTGAAGACAGTAAAGTGTTAATATTGCTCTACAAGGCATTAGCAAGACAACTATCAGAATATTGTTTACAGTTCTTATGACCCACATTGATTCACAGCAGGTGCAGAGTGGGATGGTTAGGGGAAAGGAGTACCTATTTTCTCAGCTGAGATGAAAATAGCTTATCCTGCAAAACAAAGCTTGAAAGGGCATATGGTTATATCTTTATAAGTACATGTGGGGGTAGACGTGAGGGAAGAAGACTTTTGTGTTAAAGGCTAACACTATTTCAAGATCAGATACTTACAAACAATTATGAATAAATGAGACATTTGAAAGCAGGTTCTTGGCAATTTGTGCAAAGCTCTGGAACTGCTTTCCAGACAAGGTCATGGAGCAAAGAACCCAAACGTCTTCCAGATGGAAACTTATAAATTAATGAAAGGATATGTGTGACATGGTGATCATGAGTCAGAATATAAAGTTCATGATATAGAGCTTTGGATACTAACTGACATTGCCAGAGAAGTTTAACGGGAAATTTGTGTACTTTTCTGTAGACAGTCTCTGAACAGAAATGTTTTTAATGGGTCCATGTGCCAGTTCTTCTGTTCTTCTGCAGGAGTTTTATGTTCCTTCTTGGTGCATAACATAGGAGAAGGGGACTGCACCTTCTTAAATTATAAACCTGGCAGAAGGTAAAAGTGGGGCAGTTTGTTAGGATGTCAGGTGTTAACTGGATATAACTTGCTTATATTCTCAGGCTTAAATTGACCATCTGATTGGGATCAGGAAGTATTTTTCTAAGTCATATTGGCTGGGGTTAGGGAAGGTACTGTCTTCCTCTCTTAACATAAACTGTCTGGATTGGGATGTGAGTTTTTACCTTGTGAAGTACCTGATCTTGCAGACTGCTAAGATGTGGCTGGTCAGGAAATCTCATTATTTTACTATCTTCTGACCACTGACACATTGGTGACACAGTCTTTTCTTCTCCTTAGGTACAAGGGGGTGTGACTACAATGCAGGACATTATTTTAGTGTTCTACAAGACCTGATTCCATGTTCACTTTTTCAGATCTTTCAAGAATTTCGTCTGAATAAGAAAATCTTACCTTGAGATAGCATGAAGCTGAGTAAGAGGCAGACAAGGATACCTCCTATGTACTGGTAAGTTTTGAGAAAGAAAATTTTGATCATTTTTGTGGACCTGAGACTTTATAGCAGAAAAAGTCCCTTAATGGATGATTCTAGCTCATATAATTTTTAAAACTATGTAAAGGATA
>JAOEGS010007115.1:169580-180033 GCA_025447755.1 Corythornis vintsioides
AGCCTGTATCAGTTTGCCACCTTTGTCTGACCAGTACTTGTCAGCTTGGCTATGAAGTAGACAGCTGGATATATTTAGGCCTCCCTGACATGTATTAGTGTGCTGATAAGCATCTTCCTGTCTCAGTATGTCACAAGATTTTGGATACCAACATCTTAGCAGGATTCTAAACTGTAAGTTGGTCCAAATCTTTTTACTGATCACTTCACCCATTCTGTTTCACCTTCAATTCAGGACTTTGTTACTTGGGACTACTGCTCATTGAAAGTATTAGTTAAAGATGTTCAAGAGAGTTAAACAGACTGAGGGGAAACTTCTGCATGCCTGACAATATTTTTAATCATTTTTAGTCAATATTAATCAACTGGAAGATTCCACATAAAGAGGAAATGTCAGAAAGGGCACTTGTGGTTATTTGTGGAAATCTTGCAGGAAGAATACTTTTGCTTATTCCCCTAGGGGGAAAAAAACCCCAACAACATTATCTTCTTTCAGGGATTACTTTTTTTTTTTTTCATCAGATAAAAGATGATTGAAAAATTAAGTTAATTTTCCCCACACATACACATTTTTAAAAGTTCTAAACATCTATTTGAAATTAATATTGACTGGGCAGTCAACACATTTTCAGCTTTCCTTCAATACAGTGTCTCTGTGCTGAACTGAGCTATATCAGCTGTCTGAAAAAGTACACTTGTCAGAAATCAATAACTTTGAAATTTGTGCTATTTGTACTTTAAATTCAGCATATCACTTTAATTCACTCTGTTTACAGTACAATGAAAGTGGGTAAGGAAATTGTCACAAAGCACATACATGTGTTGAATAATATTCCTTTAAATTGTAGAAATAGTATAATTTTGATATTTGCAGTATTAACTGTATTTTTATTGAAGCTCTGAAAAAAAAAGTTCAAATTCAAAATAACATGGGAAATAACATATAGCTACATATAGCCTGTGGATAGTGACCACAATCACATTAAAATTTTTTTTTAATGTAAAATTATTTTAAGAATGTATAAAACACATCATTAATGAAGAAAAATCACACTTTCAAGGTTTTTTAGGTGGGTGATTAGCAAGGCAGTGATGTCAAGCAGAGCTTTCAATATCAAGGAGAGCAAAACAAAAGAACTCCAAATTGTGTTTACAAAACACAATAAAGTGTTTTTTAAAGTGTATTTTAAAATAAATAAAATAGGATGGTGAAATTGAGTGTCATATTTTCCAGGAGATAAAAGCAGCTCTGATGTTTAGTTTTCATATTGCACAGGTGTCTGCATTTTGAAGATGAATTTTTTTCACTTTTATTATATAAATGTATGGTCAACTTAGGACTTTTGATCGTCTATCAGTGGAGTCTATTTAACGTTAATGGAATGATTCTAAGCATTTTCAACAAGTTAAACTTGAAGCATCCAAATGTGAAAATTAGATTAAAATAAAACAATATTATATATGAATAGAAACGAACCAATTAGGCCGAACATTTAGACATTTTAATGCATTTCACCAAAAAAGTGAAAAATGTGCATTTTCAACTAAGACTGTGGTAATGGATTGGAATAGATACCTTGGGATGAACAGTGTTCTCCTTTCTGCTTCTTCCTATGTTCTCCAGGACTCCAAAAACTGCTGTGGCCCAGCTAACTATTCTGAAAGCATGTAATTAAATATGCCATCACCTACTAATTTTGTTTGACATTTGGAATCAAGATTCTCTCCCAACAGTTCTCCACCAAAACTGTTTGATTCTAATAGTACAGTAATTCCCGCAGTTCTAGCCAAGACTGAAGCCTTCTTTCCAACTCTCTGAATGGCATTGAGGCTGTTCCTACTTTGATGCATTTAGAATGTAATCAAGACCAAAATGGAATCAATTGTGATTACCTAGTTTACAAAGATAAATTCTGAATTTAAAAAATGTATTCTAAGACAATGTACAAGTTTCTATTCATGAGGATGTCACAATTTAGGTCAGGATCTAAATATACTAAATACACACCTGAATTACTACATGGTAAATGAAACTGTGAGGTGTTATTCTCTGCATTAATAGTCACTCTGTCACAAAGGCCAAAACATGCAAAGTAATAGGAATGTGGTTAGCTCTGCTTCCCTTCTTCCTGCTGACTGAGGCAGTGGTTATTGGTAATCTGGAGGAGCAGGTTGTTTTGTGGTAGCTGTGGGTTTGATCCCAGGCATCTTTGTAAGTTCAGTAGTACTGCCCCATGAATTGGAACTCCTTTGTGAGCATTTTGATTTGTTTTTATCTTTCTTCACCCACCATTTGTTGATTATTTTTTTTTTAAAATGTATTAAAACATTTTAAAAAAGAACTCAGATGTGCTGAGCTGGCATTTCACAATATCCTGACTACATCTGTCAGGATGTTCTGACTAGCTCCAGTCACACAGATTAGAATGTAACCAAATACAGAAATCATTACATTAATCACAATTGCTTTGGATTTTTGTAATTCTGGGAACATCATGTTTACATTTCATTCAGGCAAGATGACATTATTGTACATGTTTAAATAAATTTATTACAAATAGCGATCTACTGAATAATTAACCAAGTCAGAAAAGTGGAGGGTCATGCTGTGGGCCTGTAAGTAATTTGTTACAGTTTTAATGTTTCTACAAAGTATTTACAATTTATCTTAAATTTTGCCTGCAAAGATAGTTTTTTTTCTTCCCTTCATAAATTAAGGACTTGAAAATTCTTTTGAAAATGAGTTAATCAACAAAGTCTTTTCTATCCTTACTTGGAGCTGCAGATTCCTAGACTTTTTGCTATTTATACAATAAAGTATACAGCTCAGTTGCTCATATCTACAACCATTACTGCATTCAGAAGTATGGTCTTTAGAAATGTTTGTCAACCATTGTTTCTATGAAGCAAATAGACAGTGGACAATCTCTTCTGGTGGTTGTTCTTCCAGTTTATTACAGTATTGGCTGGTAAACCTTTTTTAGAGTCATAATATTGTCTTTTCAATGTCTTTACAAACACAGTACACATGAGCATCCATAGTCTTGAGCACAGTCTTCCCTTTAGTGGACCAAATTCACCAATGTCTAGGAAAACATGAGCTAGTCAGATGTAAATTATGTAAAACTGAAGTAAGATGTAAAGTAAAATAGGTGCTAATGTAGCCTGTTGTTTAGTTGTTTGGGTTTTTTTCCCAAAGAAACTGAAATCACTGATTTCAAATGTTATGCCAATGTTAGAAACATGTCCCAGGACAACAGAAATGATGCCTGTGTGTTCTTGGTCTGGATCCCACAGCCAGGTCATCTAGAGGGAGGAATGAGAAGCTTGTGCACTGGATGGCAAGGCAGACATGAGAAAGTCAACAAGGGCTGTGGAGACAGGTGCTGAGGGTTTTTGAGAGGACTGAGGCTCCTCTCTTTGAGTCCTGAATAGATCCAAAGGCAAGCCTCGGAGATGACAGCAAAAAAAAAAAAGAATTTAGCAATTCCAAGAGTATCTTTGTTCAAATCAGGAAACCACTTGGAGAAAATGGCTCATGTTCCATCCATGCAGTAGTGGGGGAAAGATTTGTTTTCAAACTGTATTTAGCCAAGCCCATGAAGCTAAAATCAGTTTACTCAAAAGAACCTTAATCCCAGTATTCTTTGTTCTTAAAAAATATGATTTTGACATCAGAAGGCTTTGGTGTGTCTATTTAAAGGCAAGAGCAAATCCACCTTCATATCCCTCACAGATGGATGTATGGACAAAATAGTGGAGTCCTTTACATTTGATTATTTTTACTGACAAATTGTGATATTGTTTATTTAGGAATATTTAGGGTGCAGTTATATGTAAATTATTTGAGTCAGGATTAAGTTTAGACAACATCCAGGAAGTTCAAGTAGTTCACCTTCAGAATTTAAAAGCATGCATGCAGAGCTGTAGTTGATTTAAAGAAGACTTGCAGAAGAGTGTAGAGGGAAGAAACTGCAAGTACCATAGGCTGTGTTTTCAGCTTTCAGACTTGCCTTTCAGAGTGGCCTCCTGAGTTAACTTCAGTGTCCACTGGATATTCTGCTGTCATCAGAATTTTACAGAAGTAGTAATAGAGAAGCGAAGTAAAAGGATTATCTGGTGTTTTAGTAAAACAAATAGATCTTGATTTTCAACACTATTTCCATCTGATAATCAATTGGATTACAGGAGAATTATTTTATCCTGAGGTTCTTCCTAAACTATATTAAAAAAATAATGCATGTGTTAATTAAGGAGCTATTGTTGCCGACTCAGTAAATATTTAGTCTTTTCATCACTTATTTATTGAATACTTTTTATGACTAAACATCTAATTTCAAATTATGTCCTTGCATTTATTTTTCCTGAACTGCTTACAGCTATTAAAAAAATGGTGTAAACAAACCAACAAACACCCCTCCCTATCCACCCCAAATATTAGAAAAAATAAAATTGAGCACCACAAACCTGAGCACCACAAAGTAAACTAACACAAACAAAAGCAAATAAAAACACACAATCCCCTCTGTAAACCCCAACACCCAACAAACAAAAACCTGTACCCTCCCCCCCAAAAAAACTCCACAAAGCAAACAAGAAATTCAAATACCACTGTACCTTTATTAGACAGACTGCCACATGCAGCTGATGGCAGATATCTACAAACTGTCAGTTTTCCCTTCTCTGTAGGACAAATTCTCAATGCATTTACAACACTAGTTTCTTCTACTTCCATTTTTTCTTGATCTCCTTTCACATCCAATGTAAATACCTTGAGACTTTTTGCACCCTAAATTTCTTACCTCAGAGGAAGACCAATCAGATATTTTAGAAATTAACACTGACCTTGTCACTAACCTTTTGAGAATCTTTCAATAAAATTACAATTTAGGTGATACCATCAGGAGAAAAAAAAATATTTTACTCTTCTGGAATAGTCCAGCAAATGAACATAAAATGCAGTTTTAAAAATTCAATATGATAATTTTGCCTTTGGCCACTAAATTCTAAAATTATTTTCACATCCATGTATCTTTTGTGACTTCTTCACATAGGGCAGATTATGTTCTAGAATTCAGGATAAGATATGTACAGTAAGTGAAAGCAAAATGTTCCTCTATTATTTAAGATTCTTTGCTCTGTAAATGTGAATATATGCTATGTAGCATAAACAGCTGAATACCCACCACTAGCTAGAGCTGTGCATGTTCAAAAAGAAAATCTCACCACTTTTTCACATCATCCTATACATAGATATTTTAATCACTTTCAATTTAACATGCAAGGAAATTAACCGACATGTAAGTGAATCAATTTGCAAATACAAGATACCAGCCTTCTCATTCTTTACAAGTGTTTTCTCAGATGCTTATTAAGAATCTGATTTCAGAGTTCTGAGATGTTACTGCTTTCCACTATTATGTTTTTAAAGCTGCCTGGATGTTTTACACTTACAGCAATGGACAATTACAGTAAGTAATTTTCTAGAGCTTTAGATTTTCTGCAACAATTATGTGGTTCACTAATATAAGTACATTTTACATAGTGTAACTCAGGGTTTCCTGACCTGTGATTCAGGATTGCATGGTTTCCACGAGACCAAGTTGCTGGTTAGAAATTTGAAGTATAAAAGGAAGGTTTCAAGTTAACAAATCGAACTGGCACCTTGTTTGAATCACATTATTTGCTAATGCTCATGGGATGCTCAAGGTGGTTGCTGCTGGCATATTGTTTAGAACCTGAAGTTTTACATGATACTGTTCTAGCATCTGAATTGTATTGCTCTAGATCTTCTAGGCACGTGAATTACTACTTAATCTATGATATTTCATATTTCTTTAATCTTTTATACTTCTGCCTTAGTGTATTACATCGTTTCTTTGCTGACTGTAGTCTCTTGTACTATGGAATTAATTTAGCACATTGTTTTGTTGTAGGGCCATGAATCACCGCTCCCACGTTAGCATCAATTGCCTCTATGAACAGCTAGAGGGCCGTATTATCCCATTTTTAAAGCAACAAGCCATCAATCGAGGGATACAGCTGTTGCTGGTGTGTCTTTTAACAATTTTTTCCTTACCAGTTTGGGCAAACATCCATGTCTATGCATGTATATCAGTATTTAAAGTTTGAATCATTTGTATAAGATACAGAACTTCAAAAGTGGAGTCACATGTGTCCATATTTTCAAATCTTCAAGGGTAACTACAATGTTGTGTTTTTTAACTACAAGCTTTCTGAATTGTGTTGTACTGGTTTAGCAGTGATGTATCTACTTTTCTGAAATCATAATCAGGTCACAGACATGAATTCACAGAGGAATTTTGCAGCTTTTCTTACTTTTTTTTTTTTTTTCTTTTTTTTTTTTTTCTTCCATGTGGTCTGATGCTACATAAACAAAACCTCTGGTGAGGATGAGGAAGCAAGAGTTTAGGAAAAAACTTCCTAGACAAGATCTGTGGGAATTCACTACCAGGTCTGATTAAAAAGGGGGAGGGATGATGGGGGCAGGGATGATGATGACTTTCTTTTCTTATACTTTTACATCAATTAAGTCACACACCATCTGGATTGCACTTTCACATGCTTTTTATTTTATTACAGTGCGAATGCTCTTCACTTACTTTGCTTTTGGTTTATGTTTTTCCTGATACTTAATGAGAGCTCTAAACCCAAATAAATGACAGGTTCAGTAAAAACTCAATCTTGCTTTTGTGCTACAAAAGCCCATTCAAGGCTTCATAAGCCCCTCAAAATTGATTTTTGGAGCACTGTTATTTTTAATCTGTCCTTTACAAAACTTTAATGCCTTGAGCAAATCCTTCTTGCCTTATTCCCATCACTAGGCACTTTGACTTCATGGTAAGCAGATAAATGTAAGACAAAAAAATGCAGTTCAGATTGTTCCCCAAGTCTCTAGTAATTCACTAACTTGCTTGTTCTCCCTTTCTCATTATTGAATAAAGCCTCCTGTGTAAACACAACTTTTTGTGCTCCCATGACTCACAGACTTTTTCCCATCAGTTGCTTGGTCTTCCCCACCTGCTCTTTCTGACTCATTAGTTCAGATTCAGCTTTGCTTCACCTATTAATTCCCCAAAGAATTGCATTTAAAGTTCATGGCAGTGTTCTCACTTCCAGCATACTTTCTCTTCAAATGTCTATGGGCCTGAAGATAATACTATGTGGTGTTACCCAGGCTCAGGGGCTCCAACTTCAGTATTTTCTTGGAGGGTTCAGTCTTTAAAAGGAGGTCTATGGCAGAGATAGCAAAGAGAATCAGTGGACTAACTGGCCCAGTTGATGCATTAATTCAGCCTTCTCATCAGCTTATTGTTGCATTGTCATCTGAACTGCTGCTAGCCATAACAACCTATTGAAGTGCTCCAACACCATGGCTTTTGCATGTAGGACTGGCTGCAAAACAACATCAATTGCATTTGAGTCAGTTCTTTTTGCGTGTGACACCCTTCTGGGAGTTGCTGTCAAGTGTTAACATGCGATGAAGAAGGCAGAAGGAGATCCAGGAAAACTGAATGCAGAAAAAAATAGTACTGTGGCTTCACACAACCTGTATGGTTGGGCCTCAAGTGTTCAAGCACCATATGGTCCTGAATACAGGTGTGGTTTGTTGCTTTATTCAGAACACTTAGGTTCAGCCCC
This sequence comes from Corythornis vintsioides, assembly GCA_025447755.1. Lineage (NCBI taxonomy): Eukaryota > Metazoa > Chordata > Aves > Coraciiformes > Alcedinidae > Corythornis > Corythornis vintsioides. Next base: position 177,242 of record JAOEGS010007115.1, read on the forward strand.
AAAACTGACAGGAAGATTAAATCTGCTCTTAGGGGCTCACTTATCTCAACCTACTTTTAAGGATCAGCATTTGAAACAGTGCTTGTTTAAATAATTGTTAATATTAAATAACCCCTTCATCCTCATTACTTTGTCTTTATTAAAGTCTTCAATGTAAGAACATCAGCTAACATAGGTAAGTAGAAAGAACCAAGAAACTAAAATTATTTAAAGACTAAAGTACTAGCAGTTAATGCTGTCAGTAAGTAGGTTGAACTAGTTAGTACTGTCATCCCAATTATTTATATTGCAATGGCCTTCAGACAATAATTCAGTAGTGATTATGTTCTCATCTGTCTTCTAATGAAATATTTGTCCCTTCCAGCTGTACCTTATATATTTGTACTATAAAAAACGTATAGAACAATTAATATAAAATTCAATCAACTGAATAGAAAACCAGCTTTAATATCTTTAAAATGTCCACATTAAGGGCTTTTGCATGCCTCTTTTTTTAATTATTTTAAAAATTCATTTGACTGAATCATAGTTTGAGTGATTGTCAGATACAAATTGTAAGGTGGACCTTGGTTTGACCATTTATGTCAAGACCATTGACTTAATATTACCCCAGAGAGGTAAAAGGCAGTTGGAAAAGAATGTGCAAAGAGCAGAAGAATTATTACTCCAGCTGCAGAGTGGCTTGTGGGGCTTTGTCTGGTATCTTTTTATATTCTTAAAACACTCAAAATGATTTGTAGCTATGATTGGCAGCAGAGCATACATAAGCAATCCTAACAACATGTCACTTCAGTTCAGGAAAGCTGCACAGCTTGCTGTCAGTGTGACACCACTCCAACAGACAAGTGACTTCGACTACCCAAACCCACAGTCATCCTCTACAAAGAGAGGACAGTAGTGGTGCTGTCTCAGTGCTGACATGTTAAAAAACTTTTTGGATTAAGACATTTTAACCCTTTTTCACTTCGGGTGAATCTGAAAATTTGACTCAGAGATGAGTCAAAATACTGGCAAGAGGAGTGTTTAGTGCCAATTCAGAATTTTAGATGCATGCTTTCCAGCTGTCTTGTTATTTGTGAATTCTCAGTCTCTCTTTTTTTTTTTTTTTGTTTTACTCTTAAAACATTGTTTTAATTTCACTGTAATAGAAAACACCCCACAAAAGCTGTGTTTTATAACAGCAAAGTAGCTATTAATGCATAGACTTGCAACATGTTGCTTTTATATGCCAAATAATACAGTGTGTGCATATGTATGTGCGTGTATGTATATATATGTATTCAGGACATGAATGCCTGAATGGTTTTGAAAATAGTGGCCTCGATTTCAGTCTTATTTTCACTTGCCTTGCTCTTTTGTGAGTGTTGTGGCTGTTACTGACAACAGGAGAATAATGTTGCCTGTGTATTAGACATGGGATAAATTCTATACAAAACTCATCATGTGCCATGATGGTGTCAAAATTACCAGTGAATCACAGAATCATGTTTCTATATCTTCCAGTCCAATCTGCATTGAAGTGTTTGGAAAGCCAATCTGTTTCTTTAAATAACAGCTACTTCAAAAGCTGAAGCTGTCTTATTTCACCAGTACCATCAACAGTATATGCCCCTTCATACTAAACAACCAGTCTACAAACAGTTGTGAAATAATTAGCTGCAATTTGACTTCACTGGTTATGAATTCTTTGAGAAAACCAGTACTCTGAAGAGTTTGGGAGTTTATTTTGTGGTGTTGTTTGTTATGTAGTGGTGGGTGGGTTTTTTTTTGTTTGGTTTTGTAGAAATACAAATGTCTGTTAAGAAAAAGTGGCAGGAGAAGAAAATAAAACAATAGCAAACTTCCACTTGGGTTCTGTGAATGTCATATTCTCTGTATACCCTGGCATATGCTAAGCTTTTAAGTAAGTGTTTCTGAAGTACCTTACAACAGTTTAGCTCCATCTGCCATCCAGTTTTCACTATAAAAGTGGCCAGCCTGATCATCTTCCATCTCCTGAGGCGAGGCAAACTCCTTTAGGCAAAATTTACTGTGGAGAAGCAAATTCCTTAAGTCAAATGGGCCAAGCAGGTTGTTGACGAAATTGCAAGTGAAGTATATAGCAATTCTTCTTGTATTTAAAAATAAATAAACCAAACACAATTGGTTGCATCTTAAACATAAAAACACCTAAATAAATTTTTCCGCATTTGGAAACAAGGAAATCTGAAAACTGGCACTATTTTAGGCTAAATGCAGTTTGTTGGGATTCGGGGGAGCGCCACATAGTAGAAACTGTGGGAAAACTACTAAATAGTTCTCTGCTTGAACCATCTGTCACGAATATGGGACATATGCTCGCTGTGTTTATTGAGGAGCCAAGTGGAAGCCGATACATTCAGCTCGGCCCCGGCCGCGGACTGGTCCGCGCTGAGCATAGCGGGTACCGCCTCCCGCGGCCGGCTGAGCGCCTCCTGCGCTGGGCGGTGCTTCCTCCGCGCAGGGCCGCGCCCGCGGAGCCTGCCCAAAAGAGGGCCGCGGGGCAAGACGGGTGGCGCGTGCAGTTCTCTCCCGCCCTCGCCGCCCGGCGGAGCCGCAGCGGGACGCGCCCAGGGCTTCCCCCGCGGGTAGTGGGACCGGCAGGGGGAGGCCGTAGCCGCCCCTGAGCCCCTGTGGAGGGCGGGCAGGAAGCAGGGTCGTCCCTCCCGGGTGCGGGTAGCGGCACCCACCCCGCCGCTTCTCCCGCAGCTCGTGCAGTTGGAGGCGGCTTCCGCTCGGAAACGTTCCCGCCGCGCTGAGCTCCCTAGGGGTGC
>JAOEGS010007117.1:0-16003 GCA_025447755.1 Corythornis vintsioides
ATTTTCTCAATTTATAATTTTTCTCTGTAGCTATTACATTTGGATTATAAGAATTCCTGGACTGTTAAGATTTCAACAAGTTTAACACTGATATTTCCATCCATCACATTGGTAAGATGCATCCTACCTATAATTTCTGACAAGAATTTTTCTTTCCCTTTTCTGTTGCCCCCCTGCAGTGATTTTGACCACAGTGCTTTTCTACCAGCTTGTACCCTCACTGCACCCAAAGTAAGAAGAAAACCAAACAAGACACAGAACAGATCTGCCTTCCCAAAGGTCTGCATGCCTGACAAACTAGTCCTCATAAAGCTGAAAAAGGCAAAAGCAAGGCTACTGTTGTTAGTTTGATGTGTCAGCAATCACATTTCAACCCATAACTCAGAAACTACCACTGGAAAAAAGAGCAACTCAGCAAAATCACCTTTAAAATTGATTTAACCATTAAAATTTTTCAGTCAGCACTTTATCAAACTTACTTAGATCACAAATACCCGTAAATATTTTAAAAGAAAAAAAAAAAAAAAGGCATTTTAAATATTTTCACTAAAACAATAACTCTGTGAGTGTAGACACATTCAGACACTGAAGGACTTGTTCTTCCAGGTAATTTGGTAGCTTTAACGTGGTTGTGTCAGACTGGATGTCATCTGTGACAACTCTTACTTGACAGAAATAGGAATTGGAGAATGAAACAACAGCACTAGCCCTGAGAAAGGAGGGAAACCTTTCTAATTCCACTGTAAGCAGAAGCAGCAAGCAAACCTCCTGCTGGGAACAAACCTGTCTACTTGTTAAAATGCTTTCTTCTCGATGAGTTGTATGCAGTGAGATTCTGTATCATTAGCTAACACAAATCCAGGTTCAAAGAGCTCTTTGAAGTGACAAAACTAAAATGGCAGGAGAGAAAAATAAACTGTGTACTCAGCAAGGCAGGGCTCTTTTTAATGATGGAATACACACTACACTGGAATACACACTACAGCAAAAATAATAGTTTGAGGTCTGTTGTAGAAGCAACTCTTAATCAGTTGTTATGAGTTAATGAATGATATGTGCAAGGCTAGTTCAAAGGATGATAAATTCTCATGACAAAGTTTCTGAAGCAGAGATGCTACAGCCCAGGACTGCTAGAGTTAAAGCTTTCAGATCATACTGACTGTCATTGCTCCTGTGCTGACAATGATCCTGTGATTTTTTGCATCATGGGAGGGTTTGGCTTGTCCATTTTGTAGGGACATCTCACATACACATGCAACACTGGCACCTGAATTAGAATAGGTCCACAGCAGGTAGAGTACCAAAGCCATAGGCAATGGCAGCAGGAGTAACTGTTGGGATTGGTCTGGACAAGGTCAGGAGGAAGGAAAAAATATTTATGTATGCAGAGAAGTTTAAACCTGATAGGATATTGAACAGGAGCCATTTGCACCTTGAGCTAGTGCAGTTTTCAGGCAGTGCTGCCAGGAGTTTAGCTCCATCCAGATCCTCACATTAGGGTGTTTTTCCAAGAGCTGGTCTACTTGGGTCACAGGATTGTCCTAAAACATATAATACAGAGCTGGGATGTGTTAGGGACAGAACCCAGTGCAGAGGAAACAGAAAACTCATGGCTTCAAGGAAAAGAAACCAAACCCTGAGGCTGTGGGCACTGAAGTAAGCACAAGTCCCCAGCTGTAATTTTGGTGACACTACAGAATGTCTGTGAGGCTGCTTTGAAAAACCTCCTGTTGCAAGTCAGGCTTCCAGACATAAAGTGGCATTCAGAATTAGGGGTAATTGCAGTGCTGCCTGGCAGAAACGTCAGTGTCTCTTGGGCCAGGCAGCAAGATCTGAGCAAGTGCTTTGAGGATTTCAGTGGCAGATGACCTGCAGCTCCAGTGGCTAGCATGGCAATGACCCACCCTGGGCCCTCTGGGGATTTAGTCCTACGTGAGCAGATACTTCTGTGAATCTGAACCCCGAGCTTTGATCTGAATCCTCTTTTCCTCCAGTCATGAGTGCTTTGTGATTACTCTTTCATGCAGCCTGCAAGGACTAATGTCAGTTATTGTTCTAGCTCCTCTCCTTTGGGCACTTTAAACTCAGAAATTCAAGAACAAGGAGCTACCAAGGGCACATAGCATAAGGGCACATACAGTACACCTGAGACCCAGGAGCCAGCATCAGAATCAAGCAGCTGAACAGTTAAAGGCATTCAAGCTCTCCTTGAAATCTCCTCCTGAAGTAGCTAAAAGAGGCAAATTCTGTGCCTACTTTAAGTTTCAAGGCAACTGGGATTTAAAGATGACCTAGTTTGACTTCAGATAACAACAACTGAAGGCAGAACAGTAAAGCATAGTGACTAACATTAGAGAAATTTATGAAAACTATTTGTTCTGTTTCAGTGAGGGTGGATGTAAATAACAGCAAACTGTGAATAATGGCAGGAGTTCCCATTTATGTTTCCTGACATTGCAGGAGCTAAAGAGCATTCCATTCTGGCATGAAGTGATGCATTTACTCAAACCCAAAGAACCCCTTGTCCCAGGATCTCACCCAGATCAAAAGTAGAGGCTGCTTTTGAACTTTCTAGCATAATTTTTTTCCATCAGAAAATGGTTTCTGGTTGAAAACTAAGGACTTCAGAAGCTCCTTTTGACATAATTGGTTTCTCCAGTCTAGGATGGATGCACTGGTGAATAATAATGCAAGAAACAGCATTTTTTTACCTGCTGTCCCACCAAACCAGCATGCTGGGCAATGCATCTTGTTGGCACGTAGAGCATGTTCAAAACATTGCTGCCACTTAGAATTTGAATTTCTTTCCTCCCTGCTTAAGCAAGTAGAGTATGAAATGAGCTGTGAGCTCATTCTGTCTGACCCAGCAGGAAGCCTAGAGTTACAGAAAATAGCTGCTAAAGGACAAAATAACACAGGTTTGGAAGAAGAAAGGACTCGAGCCCCAACTTTGCATTCAAGTGCACACTTCAGCTACAAAGCAGAGGGAAGTTTCTCCTTCACTAAATGCTGAGAAAAATTTCCAGCTGAAATTCATTTTTAACTTGTCCTTTTCTTTCTCAGACATCCACTTAATGCTCAACAATGCTGGGGGGAAAAAAAAATAGCCATCAAAACAGATATGAACCCGTCAGCAAATATGTTGCATGTGTCCATAGTGTGCTTTAAAAAATACTGAGTGTACTCCACAGTGGCCAAAGAAAACAGACTTTTATAGCTTTTTTAGTACATCTTTCTCCATGCTGATTCCTGTTTACCTGCTGTTGCCTTCTTTAAACAAATGTCAAATATAGAACCAGCACCATTATAGGTCTAATGCAGCATGACCACCAGCACAAAGATGCTTAAGGAGTAGGAGAAACTGTCATCATGCACCCACAGTTGCAAAATATTAGTATTATTAATACACATCTTTTTTTAATTATTATATAGTATTAATCAAAAAAAGTATAATTTTAATTCCCATTTCATAGTGATGTTATATGTAGTGTGATTTATTAAACCCTTCACATCCTCAGCAGACAGTAAAAATCTTAATTAGAAGCATCCACCTTGAAATACTGGTGATGCCAGACAACAGAACATTGTTTGCAAATTGGGAAGTATTTACAGACTTATGAAATAGTGTTTCCTTCATATAATATGTAAAAAAATCAACTAAGACTACTATAAAGGAACATTTTGATAGCACTGAAAAGATTTTTGTGAGAAAGGTGGCCCATTATTTAATTACCTTTCATTTAAAAGAATGATCAGACACTAAACCTCCAAATGAATTAATGGGATTTCCACAGTTCAGACAGTTGTTGTGCTCTTTACCTGCAGACACATGCATTAAATTTTTTTTTAAGTGAATTTCTGCACACTTTAAACACTGAAATTCTTTCTGGGAAAAATGGTGAGTATCACCCCTTTCTAACTGGGCAGCAAAACCCTGTGCATCCACCCACTCAACTGAAATTTGTGCTCTCAGAGAGGGGAAAAAAAAACCCCTTTATGTGAACAGAGAGAAATTCTGGAAGCAGTGTTGCTTGTCATTTATAATGGGACTTCTGTATTTGCCATGCTTTCCCACTGGGCATGGAAATAGTGTTAAATACTGTATACACCAGATGGATTTCATTTGAGAAGCAGGCAAACTGGATATGCAAAACAGAAAGGCAAATGCCTTCTTTGAAGTATCTTCAGTATTGTGGTATTCTCTGTCTATAATTACCTTTTATTTTTCTTTTTTAATTGCTCACTAGCTATGACCAGGCTATGAAACACTGACATAAAATTAACAACATTTCATTGCAATATCAAACAGTTCACAAGACTTCTTGGGCAATCTTTCTCTTCCAGAAATATGTTGGCTTCCCAAGGAATGATGAAAAGATCTGATTGTGCAGTGCTATAGCTGCACTTTTCTTTGATGTACTTCAAGTGTCACATATGAAAAGAATAAACAACCTGATAATTGCTAGATAGAACTAAAGTAGGTCTAGAAGTTGCATTATGTCATGAAAACTGTAACAAGAGCTGTAAAAAAAATTACTTCACTTCAATCATCTTCACATTCTGGCTCAGAGAAATGAAAAACTTGAAATCACTGCTCCAGATTTGGGGACTGAACGTGTCTAAGGATTTGGTCTAAATGGACAAATGTGGGTGTGAAAATAATGCTTTAAACACTTTGTTTTCCAGGTGAGCAGCTCAGTGCTTCTCAGGGAATCTGCTTTTATCTAAGGCAGTTACTATTAGTGCTCTCAAAGAATATTTTTATTGCCTAAAAATAACCTACACACAAACCAAAGTGTCCTTACTAACTCAGGATCAGCTCCTGACACTCCATAAATTGATGAGGATCCCTCCAGAACATGAAGTTCAGCAGTTGTTCAGCATCAGATTGGCTTTCTTAGTGGAATTAATGATGGGAATTCAAATAGGAATGGCAGAAGTATGTGAAAAGCTGATTTAAACTACAAAATATTCTCATAGGAGCACTGCTGTAAGTGTGTCCTGCAAGGTTTTCCTATCAAATATGTGTTAATAATCTCTGCTGTGCTGCTCTTTCCAGATATAAAGAAGAGAATTATTTTCTCATAATTATTAGAAGATAACTGTGTATTCCTTGACACAGGATCAATTTCTACTCCTGAAACAAAATGAAGGTATAACCAAAGTCCTCAGATGGCATCCAAAAAGTGAGGGTGCTTCCCTCATCCCTCATTTTTAAATGTAGACTGGTTTTTAAATGCCACATTTTGCTTAAAGATACCAGCTCTTAAAGGTATTTTCAAGACACTAGAAGCATTTTAGCATGTTTACCTCCATTTCAGGTTTATACTTTAATTTTTTTTTTGTATTCCTGAAATTTCTTGCTTCACCCTCACCCACCTAAATCCACATCTCCCATTCCCTGTGGCAACACTGTACTTTTTAGCCACCAGGCAGGTTGTAAACACATTCTAGGTGGAATAAACCACCTTTACAATAAAAGCAAACACCAGAGAAAAACAAAAGGAAAAGGGGCACCTGAGCAGAGCACAGAATTAGCTGGATTATGTCCATTGGGAGTAGGAACACTAGTTCTAGTGCATGTATCTATCTAATCTGCATGTTGAACTATCCACCCTCTAGCTGGAAAAAATAAATAATACCAAACACATCCATTGGAGCATGTCCCTTGAGAAAGTTGCAAGCTAAAAGCAGGACCACTCTGTGTGACTTACAATACAGATGACCAAATGTGTTCCCTGTGGTATACCACTGGCTCTTGTCATGTTTTATATGGATATAGAGCAAAAGAAAGCTTGACAGAGAGGTAATATTAGAAAGCCTTTGAATATATATTTAAGGATACTCAGGTCAGAGTGTATCAGGTGTGAAAGCTGAAAAATACTTGAAAATATAATAAACAGTGGAGTCTGGTAGGTGATGTTTTTCTATTGAAACAAAAGCATGAAATAGGATTTAGAGATGCTGTTGGAAGACTTGAAAACATCTGAATTGTGTTTGGTCTCCCACAAATAGTGACCCAGAGAAGAAGTGTATCATCTCAAGTGGTGACAGGGTCACTGACAAACTGAATTGCAGGTCTGAGTCTGAATTTGATATTGATGTCATGATGGTACAGTCTATGCTGCAGGGAGAGCTGCTAACATGGTCAATGTGGATACACAGGCAAAGGTGAATTACTGGTGTACACTGGCATTTCATCACTGGTTCCACAGCAGGGAAAGTTTAGGGCAGCACTTCCCCTGTGTTTTTAAACTATGGAGGTTTTGGGAAAACAAATTGATGTACAGCCCTGGTTGGAGTGGGTATGACCCATGCTGAAGTCACCAGGATGATATTTGTGAAAGACCTATGGAAAAGATGCACAAGCACAGCAGTTTCTGAAGCATCACAGCTGGCTCACTGAATTTTAATAGCAGAGTGTCTGATTCCTTAAAATTCTCTTGAAATCCCCAATACCCAGACTAACAGAGTGTTACCATACAACATATTTCCAAATTATGTCAAACTGATATTCAAACGTGGCTGGCTGCACCAATACATATTAATAGAGCAAAACACTTACACTCCTAATCTTCCCTGACACTTCTGGTTTACAATTCTTCTCTTCAGTGTCTCATTATGTACTTTCTTACTGCTCTCATAAATTCTCATTGATGTCTCTTCTTCCATACTTAAAATGCAAACATCTGGATTAAATCAAGTGAATTCACCCTGTCAGTTTTGCATATACTCAACAGTTTTTAAAATAGAGCTCCCAGCTTCTCTGTATTTTCAAGCCTCCATCATTAAGAAAACATGAATTCACAGTTGGTAGTTTCACTGTCTGGTCATGTTCCCTTGAATGATTTGTGCTGGAATGTAAATATAACCACTCGGATTTAGCCTTTGTTAACAAGCTGCAGATTCACACACAAACAAACAAACAAAAAAAAAAAAAAAAAGGAAAAATACAGATAGGTGGCTACATAACCTACATCTTTTATTAGCAACATTGAACTGAAATTGAGCTTCAACCTGAGCAAGCAGTTCTTGACAGGTCCAAGGCAAGCAGATGTGACTTGTGCTCCCATGCTGAGCCTCTGGCACTAGAAATGCTGGTGAGTCTTAGCCCAGCTTATCATGTCAAACTTAGTCCACAGATATTATTCTTTTTACACCTGTATTGTTCCTTGGTGTGTTGACTAATAAACCACATTTCTAACTTGCTTTCTGAATCCTGCTTTTATGATATCACCCCAGCAGGGCATCTACAGTTCACTGCCAGAGCAAACAATCTATGTCACAAACAATTAGGAGGCAAGTATTTGAGGAGCATAAAGAAATGTGGAAACTACTTATGGAATAAAAGCTTATTAGAAACAAAATATAGCAAAAATATAGCAGGCCTTGAAATAGCATTCACTAAAATTATAATTCAAGTAGAGAAGCAATCAAAATGGCATTGTTTCTAAGTCTAGTGTATCACTGTCCCTCTTGCCTGCAAATCAATGCTTGGCCATCATTGGTGGCTGGAAGTCTTCTAGTATGCAGCAGTATTTAGTCTCTACAAACATGGAAAGCAATATCCTCAAAATGTAGTTTTTTCTCTTTAGACTGAGGCTCTTTGGGGCAATATATTCCTGCATTTATTTATTAAAATCCAGAGTGGAAGCTAACAGCCACAAAATTATCAAAGCTTATTACCTAGCTACTTGCAATGCCTAAAAATTATCATGTTCTTTACTTGCCACAGTGAATTTCAAGATGGCTTTGTGAAATTTGTGACTGTATGTGCCATCTTTACATTACCATATAAATAAATACAACCCATCTTTCTGTTCAGGTGAGACTTGTAAGGAAGGGCACACAGCCAGACCACCTCTTCTGCTTCTGTTAGCATTTCATGTGATGGCATTAGGCAAAAAACTCTTTGAAATCCTTCCTTCTCTCCCTGGCTCAGACAATACCTCTGGCAACCTTTGGTTTTGAGCAAGAAATATCAGATATACAAGCAAAACTGAATATTGGAGAACAGGACTGGAAACACTACTCAGTTGAGACCCCAAAAGAGGTCTAGAGATGCCTCATTTAGGCCTCTCTTAGGCCTGGAATAAGCACAGGGAACAAAAACTCCACTGCCTCACACTGGGTTTCTCATGGGGTCACTAAATAAACCATCTTTTATCACCCTATTTTACCAGTAACTTCGGAAAATCCCCATATTTCATTCCTCTTCTGCTATTTTTCTTTCCAATCCCTGGCTTATTTATCTGTTGGACAGCCCAGTTCATGACCTACTCAGCAACAGCCACTTAAATCCAGTGTAACCTGCCCAAGCAACAAAGAAGGAGCAAAATCCTTTCACTAGCATGAGAAGAAAAGCCAATACAACCAGCCTGGGATATTGGAGCTCTCAGATAAAGTTTATTAAAGGGTTGATTTATTCCAGATGTAATTACCCACTACAGTGGAATAAATGAAATAGGAGGGGTCAGTCTGATGTGAGAAGACACATGGTGCCACTTGCAAGTGGCAGACATAAAATGAATTTATCTTTATGTTTGTTTCATTGGATTAAAGAAAAATAGTTTGTTTCAAAGTAAGAAAAGTGACATATATGTGCCATGCTGCACACTTCAGTACTTCATAGACCATTGGTGCAAGCTGGACCTAGAAATTAGTCTCTCCCCCTGTGAGAACATATGCAGTTTTGAAAAAACAAAGTTATTTTAATGAGCTAGTAAATATTTTGATGACTGTAAATGTTGAATTTTATCCCACACTAAAATTACTGTGAGTGAAAAACTTAATTTTCAAATAGTTTTCAGCTGGCAAATCAAAATCTTTTCAAAACACTAATAAAAGGTGCTTCTAATAACTTCAACTTTTTTTTAGAAGTTTGCCTCTAAAAATTCACAAAATGGGTATCCTCCCACAGCCACATTTGGTTTCAGATGATTATCACCAGAAAAATGAGAGGAAATGTCCTGATTAAGTCTTGTACTAAAATGTCAGGGAAGTGGTGTCTGCAGGGATGAGAAGCAATTAAATGTTCAAATAAAACAATCAGATGGAGAAAACTTTGCTCTGAAAGTCAAAAGTCACAGCGCCAGCAGAGAAAATATGGAAAAAGAACAAAGGTGGCTGAAAGTTAGAAAAAAACCCAAAGACTTTTGGGGACTCATCAGTGTGAAGAAGCAATTAGCATCCTTTGTCAAAAGAGTAAGTGGAGGAGAAAATAGAATACAAATGCAATTGCCACAATGAATATCTGAGAAATGTGAAGCTGACAAGATGTAGAAAAGAGATTTAGAGACTGTAAAGGAAAAGCTATCAGAGTAAGGTGTCTTGGTCTTAATTCTCTGTAAAAATTATAAAGTTAGCTGCTATTACTGGCTTTAAAACAGAAGAAGACAGTTGCAGTCCAAATGTCTCCATAATATTTTAAAGCTATCACCATGAAATTGCCAAATATTGATATTTTATGAAATTACTGGTTTCATGTAGTTAGACCATAAAATGTACTTTGTAATTTTTAGTGCACGTTGGAAGAAGCAGATTATTTATTTGCTGATAAATTCAGGTGGATGGGGGACTCCTTTGTAAACAAAGAGCTTTCACATCTCAAAAGGTTATTGCAACAGCTACCACTTTACAGCCAAAATAAACCAAAATGGATGGATTTTAAAGCAGGTATATTTCTCTAATACAATAGGGGATACCAATCATTCACACTCAGGTAATATTTTACTCTTCAGGAAAGGAACACTAAGTGTGTGCATGAATTTCATGCTCCCAAGATGAGTTGAATCAAATCCAGGCTGCTAAACTTTTTGCCATTAGATATTAAGAAGGTGAGATAAGTAAGAAATTAAAATAAGCTCTAAAAATAAGCCTGGAGATACTGAGATGAAGATTCTTTGTTTTTGCTTTAACATTATACAAAGGTTTCTCACATACCACTGGTCCTTTTCATTCGAAAATATATTCAAGTCTTACAAACACTTTAAAAAATGCATAATGAGTTCTCTGATTTGCATAAAGAAAATTGTGTCTAGAAACCTCTCTTCCACTCTTCTTAATGTAACAGGAAGAGGTTTCCCTTCAGCTGCATTTCTTCTTTCCATTCTGTGATGGATGAAGGATTCCCTTTGATCACTCTGCATGTACCATTGTCAAGTTTGTGCTCCCTTTACATTCAAATACTTCATTTATATCTGTTTCCTCCCATAGCAACATTCAATTTCATTAATGCTGACATCAGTTAAAAAACTTTGGAGATCTGTTAGTAGGAAGTGCCTATCTCATCCTTTCCCTCCAGCCTCTGGCATGATGGATGGATAGCAAGAACTTCTTCAACAGTAATTCTTCCTTAGCAACAATACCTGTGTGATTTCTAAAGTTATTCCTTCTAGCAAGACAGCTGCCTTTAATCTGTTTGCACAGTACGTGGGGCAGGAAAATAAGTGATTTTTTTCATTTCTACTTGAGTGTCATACACATGAAATATGTTAAAATGTCTTCTTTTAATGAGTATTTTACAGAAAACACTCTGCCTGCCCTCAGCTGGGGCCACGAAACAAAGACGTGAACACGGAGGTGACCTGGGGTGGGGAGTGACATTCACATCCAAAACCTTATTAGGTTTCCACCTCAGCTAATTGGCTACAAATAGGCTGGTTCCTCTTGTGAGCAGCAAGGCTGCTTTCTGGCCCAGAGGGGGGAACAAGCCAGATAATGTGGGAGGCAACACAGTTCAACTGACTAATTATTTTGTGCATGTTTGAGTCAGGTACTGCAGCTTTTGAGTACCAGCTCTGACATGACCTCCTTAAGGATAAAGTCCAGCACTGTTAGGGCACTGAAGCCACTCTCCTACACAGCTCTGGCATGCTCCATGCAATGGGAGAGGGAAAAAAGGCCATACAGCTTCCCTGGAAAACACTATGTGTGAATGGAAGAAGGACAAGTGCATCCTCCCTTATCTCCCTGGGAAGCAGTCTGTGTTTCTGGCTTTAGAGGTGATCATTAGAGGCAAAAAGGTTTCTTTCTCCACCTTCCATAGTTACTCTGACACTCAGAGGTCCCTTGGCTGTGGTAAGATTTCCTGGCAAGAGAGGTGTGATCAGAAAAAGTGGAAAAGACTCTACAAACCTGTCTTTTCCTAACAGCAAATCTTAAAATCAGAATTATGAAAAAGAATCCTAAAGACACCTGGAATAGTGGCTGTAGAATAATAAACATATTATCTCTGTGATTAAAGATGCTTCATTGTTCTTTATCCCACATAGAAAGTCCAGCTATTTTCTGTGACACTGCCTAGGAGTGTCACTTAACACTTAACTTTGACAATTAATTTTGACTTCTTTTGAGCCAATGTAGTTTGTCAAGATCTACTATTGTCAAGAAAAGCCAAGCAGATTTTTTTTTACACAAGCACACTAAAGGAAGTCTGATTTGAAATGTCACCTATAATCTTGCTTTTCATTTCAAATATTTTATGAATTCTTCTGAAATTCAGAGGGCCATAGTCTGCTCTCAGTTGGCTAACCTAAATCTAATTATCCTCAAAGCAGATTTACAATGGTATAAAGAAAGAGAATTTTGCATTAAACCTGTATTTGCTGGGGATTACAGTAAAAAATTCTTTCCCCTCTCAAAAAAAACCAAAACCCAACCAAATCAGAAAAGCTTAGATTAAGGCTTTTCCTTGTTTATTCAAGTAGTGATATGGAAGAACAGAAGCTCTAGTTCTGAAAGATAAAGGAGGAATTGATGTACATATGTATTTATGATAATGTCTAAGCCTAGCAACGATCATGGATTTTATTTTCTTTTTTTTTGCTAACACTAACAGCTCCACATACAAAAGAAGAGCTAGTTTCTAACCACACCAGTATAAGCAAAACATGGATATTTCAAAGACAATGCAAAATGAGCTGCTCAAGAAGCCATAAAGATCAGTGCTTAAGTGGAGTGTGGACTCCCAAAAGCATCATCCCTCTTGGCCAACCCAGCTCTCCCTCACACTGATCTGATTTAAACTTCAGTCCACATACACCAGAGGGAGTTTTTTTACTGCTTCAGCTCTTCCTCCTGCCATGATTTAGTCACTATTTTTTTTTCAAAGCTGCAACTCTTGCTGAGTTCCTGTGGCAGCCATCAGGCCATGCTGCAATATGTTAGTATCTGGAGGAGTAAGTTAGGGAGAAAAAATTCAAAACAGCCTTTAAAAGGTGTACTGTGTTATATACTGATAATCAAAGTGGGGGGAAAAAAAATAAATAAAAAGGAGTCTGGGGTGTGAGAAAATATTCAAAATCCTTCTATGCACAGATTTTCATAGTAAAAGTAATCTGAAGAAGTGCTCTAAGTCACCAAATTAAGGAAGACAGGAGTAGATTTCCAGAGAAGGGTTTTGGACAAGCCAAAGCAGGAGGACAATATTCCTGCTCTGATGAGACAGGCCCTGTTTTCACAGGATCTGCTCAGTCAGTGTGTGCAGACTGAGGATGCATTGAGAAGCTAAAATTTTATACCAAATCCATGTGAATTTTATTTGTTTGGACCACAAAGGGTTTTTTTGCAGGTTCTTGTCAGAGATTATGTCCCTGTTTCCTACATACATATTGAGGCTCACAGAATAAATCAGTCCATTAACCTCAAAGTCAATACAATCCCACACAAAACTTTATAAAGCTTTCCTGACACAGTTGTAAATCAAACAAAGGGGGAAAAGAGGTGTCATTCAGTTTAGAACCAGGACAGTTGTTGACAAACCTGGAACAAATTGGTACAGGAGTATATGGGATTTTAACTGTCTGAGAGCTGCAGTTCTTAATGTTGGCTTCATTTGAACACCAATATTTGCTCAGCCAAATATTTAGATTTATCCAATCCATGGCATGTAAGCCTATGTGAAAGTTTAACAACAACAAAAAAAACAGTACAAGAAAGCAAGCTGCTTTTTAATATCTCAATAGTTCCTTTGCATTGCACTTGGTGTTCTTTCTGGAGATCAAACTCCTAACTCGTGTCTGTACATAATAATCTCAGCTTTTGTTTGGGAAACAAAACCCATATGATTCCAAGTTCCTGGGGCTTATGAAGGTAAGAGGAAAATGTGCAGCCTAATAGCTTCCATATCAGAAAAACAAACAAATAAATAAAAAAATATCTCAGAGGTGATTTGCTATAAAATCACATTATTTATACTTTATTCTGGTACCATCTTTGGCTTCTGCTTAATTCTTTTTGTAGGCATGGGGCTGTAAATATTTATCTTCCCATACAGACTTTCAGCAGGGGTCTTGTTTTTCTTATCATACAAGTTTTGGTTACTTCCACTGTAAAACTGGCCTGTACAGTATTTTCTAGGAGTGTTTTTTTAACATATGTTTATTACAAGGCATTTTACTATGCTGTTGATGGAACATGATCTAGCTGGCATTTATCATTGATGCAAAAAAACATTATGAACAAAACACCTAAATGGGTTGTTTTATTCTTATTCCCAATCTCAGTGAATGTTTGTGATTTGACAAACAGAAATCATCATAATTTTAATACAAATTAAGTTACCTTATTCCCTCTCCATCACTACACAAATAAGTGCAAAGGAAATTACTGCAATTCCCTGAACTTGTTTTGTGATGCACAGAAACTTCTGAATACATATCATGTGAGGCAGTAATTAAGTTCCTAACTTATTTGCTACTTCTATTGGTGCTGCAAAATCTGAGCCACAGCCTTTTGGCAGGAAACCCACCTCTTCATCTCTTATTTGATGTATAATGTCCTGAGCTGTTCTAGCTGCTCATATTTTAATTTAGCCACAAACACACCTGAGATTGGACAATGACTTTACCTAGAAATAAAGAGGCTGTAGAAGCCCCTGTGAAAAATCTCACGTGAAAACATGAGTATTATTCATGAGAAACTTGAAACAGAGCTCTGTTCCTGCAGGATTTGAAGTAAAAGCAAAGTGAAAGCAGCAAAGGCTAGAGAACTGCTATTACTTCATACAGGTCCCTAACAGGGATTGAAGACTGAGTGGATTTAGCAATTGAGGTATCTATAAAAGAGAGACTAAGAAAAATCAGACTTAAAGACTCACTGATTAATATTACTAACCCAAAACAATGAAGTGATGAAGTGCTATATGATCACATGAATATTTAAAATGCAACTCATTATTTACTCATTATTTTGCTCCCATTACAGACGTTCTAGACCATTTCATTAAGAAAATACCCTGTTCCATAGTTTAGCTCTAATTGCCAAATGTGTGTTAGCTGCTAAATTGTTAGACTGGTATGAATTCAAATGTTATGATAATAAAGCATCCTCAGGCTGAAACCCAGTGGTATCAATGAAAATACCATCTGGGAATGGAAGCAGAGATTGAAACAGAAGGTAGAACCATGAATCTGAGTATTTCACAGTCAAAGAAGCAGCTTTTGGGCTGTTACAGAAGATGCAAAGATGGAAATCAGGATGACCCCAGTGCAGGCAATGGCATCACCAATGGCCACACAGCTTCTGGGCACAGCAGGCAACCCCAGGTCCTACCAACTGACAGACACAGGGAGTGATGAACCTGATGCAGGGTCCCTCTGTGGTGTCCAGCCAGGCACAGAAGGAACAGACACAGGGTTAGGGACAAGAATACAACACACAAAGTCACAAGGACTGGGTGCCAAGGTCTGAGTTTCAATGGGGGTCTTAGAAACACAGACAGGAGTGTGGCTGGGGGTTCAACAAGACCAGTCATGGGGATTAAGGCCATCATAATCTTATCAATATTCATCTTGAAATTCATAATCATATCATAATCATATTGAAACCAGAGAGTTTCAGACTCTACAAGGAGAAACTTTTACTTTGGGAGGACAAACAGTGAGACAGTCCTGAGGGGCAGTTCTTGTCCTGTGGAGGTTTTCCCAACTCAACCACAAATTCCTGAGCATCCTGGTCTGACCAGCCAGCTAACACAGCTTTGAAATGAAGATCATTTCCAGTCTGACTTCTTAAGAGACCCTATATTTCTGTAAAATTGAAGTGAAACCATTTAACTTTATCATAATTGTCACATTTCATACATGAATATATATATATATATATATGCATGTCAGTGGCCTTTTACTTACACAGCTAGATAGTGAGTCCTGAGAGGATCTACTATGCATAATTTCTGCACTCAAAAGATGGAACAAAAAGTAGTATGGACCAGGCATAATATTAATTTGTCTTGCCTTGTGTAACCTGTGTATGTTACAAAGTGCTTTTCTCTGTCTTCATGTTTTGACTGGATTTATCCTGTTGCACCTAAACATCTTCTGTATGCCTTTTTGTACTCTCCACAGAGTATTGTTGTTTCTTAACCAATTTAGTACAGTCTGAGATGCTTGAAAATAATCTGTATTTCCATATCAAGCCTGTGATTTTTCACTTGCTGAGACAAGTGTTACAATGGCTATTTAATTATAGTGGTAGGCAACTGATCAACTTCTTTGCACTCACCAGCAGTGAATGAAAATGTTCCTATTAATTTGCTGCTGTGTGCTCTGCTGTTGCCACTGATGCATGCAAATAGCTCTGATAAAAACACAGAGGAACTTGCTACTTCACCAGATTTGGGGAGGGGGAACATCACCAGGGCAAGAAAAAATGTGCTGCACTCCCATGATTTTTATTAAAAAAAAATTAAAAGTATAGCAGATGACTGTGGGGTTCTCCCTGGTCTTAATGGGAACTAAGGAAACTTCAGCTTGCAAACACTATGTTTGCTTCTAACCTTAGAGCAAACAATTCTTTCACCATATCTCAGACACAGGAACCCTAAATAGAAGACAAACAGCTGTTTTCTAGTGAATTCCTTGGTTTATTGTTTCATAATATGAAAAACAGGCTCTCTGGAGAGGGGAAGTAACATAACTTCCACTTTCAGTTGTACTCCAGTTACATACTAAAAGATTTTCTTTATGTAATTATTTTTATATTTTTTTTATTTTTCATATTT